>JANHAD010000139.1:0-87478 GCA_026226035.1 Clarireedia monteithiana
AGAGAGGAGAGAGGAGAGAGGAGAGAGGAGAGAGGAGAGAGGAGAGAGGAGAGAGGAGAGAGAAGAGAGAAGAGAGAAGAGAGGGGGTCTATCGTCTACATCCATTCATCACTGTACTCATCCCATAATCTATTCCCGGTTGCTATCATCATAATCACGTTTATCACCAGGATAGTAGTATCAAAAAAAGCCGATTGTGACTCCGTGGTTGGTCAATGGTCACCCATTATTGTAGAATAATTTTATTTGTAAATATATCTGCTAACAGGAGCGAAGGAGTCCCATCAATCAGTCCATCAATCGTCTGCTCATCTGTGTGTCTACTTTACTCTTTTCAATCATCTCACTCAATCATCACCCAACCCCGCTTGACTCGAGTACAGACAACATACAAGCCAGCAAAGTAAAAAAAGGAGAAAATCCATGACCCCCCTCTCCCGAAACGCCATACATACATAACTGCAACCGAATAGTGAGAGTCGACCCTGCAAAGTGACTTTGTTCGCCAAGAAGAGTATTTTGTTTTCGTTTTTCGCTTTGTTTTTCCTTTAACGACTTTGTGTCTTTCCAATACCACGTTTGCCGGAGAACTATTTGCATACATATTAGTAACCATATCTATCAAGTTTAGAAGAATGAGCAGAGACAAACATACTAAATGCTTGGGCATATTCGCCGGAACATGTCTATCAGCCTCACCCTGTCTAGCCATTCTATTCATCTTCCTCTGACTGAGTTTCTGTGCACGCTCGGCTTTAGATCTAGCCGTCTCATTTGTGACACCATCATCTCTCCTATTGCTTTGACTTCTAGCTCTGCTCTTGGCGCGCATCTTTGCCTCGTACGCAGGATCATCAATATCCATCGCATCTTCGGTGTTGGTGCGACTACGAGCAACACTGCGACCACGTGATTGTGAGCGTGCGCGAGCGACGATGGAAGTGGTGTCGTGACCAAGAGAGTCGAGGTGATCTTCCATCTCAGACAACTTCCTCCTTGTTGCGGAGCGAGGAATGATGGCACGGTTCTTGAGTGATTTCTTCATCTTGGCTTCATTCTTGAGGAGTTCGCGTTTTTCGCGGATCAGATCTGCCTTCATGCGGATCTCTGCATCCTCGGCATCTTCGAGATCTTCATCAGAATCATAGAATCCCTCAGCTTCAAGCTTTTCTTCTTCCTCTTCCAAAGCAGCCAGCTTAGCTTCGATATCAGGGTCAACAAAGTCGTAGACATTCTTTCCGTCAAAGATTTCAGGGATCTTGTCGTGTTTCCATTCGTCGTTCTCGAGCATATATTTGTCCTTCAAATCAACATTATAAACACCAGCTCCGCCCTGTTCCTCCTCAATATCACGAGCAAGCTTAATGCGCTCTGGATCATTTTTATCGTATTTCTTCTTGTTCTTAGCTGCTTCTGGAATAAAAGCCTCCCTGACTACACCATCCATTGGCCTTGCAACGTGAATTCTAGCAAGAACATCTCCCAATCTTCCACCAACTGCCCCACCGCTGCTTGTACCAGCCTTGAGCTTCTGTGCTACACGATCGGCGATGAGACGCTCGCATGCAGCATTCTTCACTTCCTGGACACCTTCAGAAGTGGTGCAAGAAAGCTGCAATAACTCGACGTCTCCAGGTTTTAGAAGTGCTTGGAGTTGAGCTTGAGTCTCTGGGTCCAAGTCTTCAGGTCGAACGACATCGATCTTGTTGATAACAATGAAAACGAGTTTGTTAGCGAAAAGAGGCTTGATACTCTGGAAGAGCTGCATTTGTGCTTGAACTGTGTAACCGCACTGCTCGGACAAATCCATGAAGTACAGAATGGCAGATCTCAAATGGGCGATTGCAGTAATGGATTGCATCTCAATTGTGTTCATCTCCTCTAATGGGTGGTCAAGGATACCGGGAGTATCAATTGCTTGAAACCGCAAGTATTTGTAATCGAAATGTCCGACGAACAAACTCTTGGTGGTGAAGGCATATGGTTGAACATCGACATCAGCGCGGGTGACGCTCTTCAAGAAACTCGACTTTCCGACATTAGGATAACCACAAATCAAAAGTGTGCGTGTGTTTGGATCAATGGAGGGGAGACGGCCCAAATGTTGTCGAACTTGATCAAGATATAGTAGAGGGTCTTTGAGTCGCCGACAGATCGTGGCCATGCGACCCAACGCAGCACGCTTAAGCTGCTTACATTGGAACAGAGATTGTCCATATTTGAGAAGTCGCACATAATCACGAGAGACAATCTCAATGAGATGTTTGGCAGTGGACAATTGTCCTAGCGCAATTCTGAAATGATCGGCATCGTATAGTGTGTTGAGAAGATCTTTGTGGAACGGATGAATATCTTGTAGTCGCGGGAAACCCTCGAGAATGAGAGAGAGCTTTTCAGAGAATGTCTCTGCGGTGAATTTGACTTTTCTGGTATAGAAACCTGAGATCTATTAGTTGATTACTCAAATGCAGTGATTGTGTGCAGAGAGGAGAAGCGCATACCTCGAATTCTGGTAATTGCAAATCCGGAACGAATTTGGGTAGGTAGTCGTCGCTGAGTTCTGCTCAAGACAATATCCAGAAATTCCTGAGAGGTCGGAACCGGCTGGATATCTTTCCAAGTTGTCTTCATGATGGGCAGATAATATCGGACGTACAGGTGTTATTGGAAAGAGCGTCGAGATTCAATAACTCGCCAGCGTTGCAAGCTTTGAAGTTCTCCCGACAAATACTTTGAATATTTTTTTTTCGCCGCTGTGCTAAGAAAATTATCGATACTACTCTTATCGGTAAGCGAAAGCAATTATGCGCGCCCGGCGCGCAAGCCACACTTGCCCCACCAAGAGTTTTTGAGGTGCCGCTAGTAAAGTGGGCTGAAATACCAAACGAGGGGAGATTCAAGGGGAAAAAATTAGGGTATTGATAATCGTCCGACGCTTTTTTGACTATTATTTCTCGAAACTGTTATAATATTCATATATAATCTTTCTTCTTTTTACCTGATATAAAGCTAGTCTGACTTATATCACTACGTTGTTCCTAGTCAAAGTATAAATATTAAAGAGAGATATATTTGTCGGTTGACTTAATACAGCTGTAGGTGATACAAAATAAACGGGTTGAATCCTCTTATATTACTTTGTGCAAAGAAGAAAGAAGAGAAAATACCTTCTTCTTGACTGACTATCCGACAATATTATAATAGTTCGTTTTATAAGTTGAATCAAGAAGAAAGATACACAGGTTCTCTTTCTACAAAGCGACTGATTTGGGATAGAAGAAAAGAAGTGATCGAAGTCGATTTGTGTAAATATTCGATTGATAGTAGAGGTTGAAGTTCCTTTCTTGAAGCAGATCCAGAAGCTACTATATAGGAGTTTTACCTCCCAGTTTCTCCTTCCGCAGATATATAGCTATATTGTAGATGCCTCTAGATATAAGTGAGATATTTGGATGTTGATGCGTAAGTGTGATGAGAATAGTTCTAGTAGTTGCACTACTCTGCAGTATACTTTCGATCAGAGTTCGTTGTGTAGAAGCAACAGTCTTCAGTCGTACAGAAGTATCTGCTAGAGGAGAAATATACAGCTTATAGTTGTAGTATAGAACCTCCTCAGTTAAGCTCTATTTAGATATCGAGAAATCCTTCTTTTCTTCGTCTTGCCCTCCGATCATACTATACAATGTACTCGTAGGAGGTAAAGGTTTTTAGTCTTCTTCGTTCCTGTGCCTTTTCTTCTCTCCGATTCGTGCAGATTGGGGTCTCTCTTATTTCTGTATGCCTTCGATTTATTGCACAGTATTTAATCCAACTACAATGGTCAATAGGCTTTGTTTGTGGACCTGAATCTCTATATATCTTACTCCAACTATCCCCTTGACTGCCATACGCGACTTCCCCACCTTATTTTGGTGAGGTCGCGAGTAGTTGGCAGTCAAGGGGATAGGTGAGGCTATGTCAATCGAGATAAGCTTCAAGGGCATCAAAGGTATCGAATACCTGATATAGAATAGCTAGGCTAATTGGTATCTGAAATGAATCTATAGTACAATCGCTACAAAAGAGTATATCCTCATATATTAGTCTATCTTGAGTTCAATAATTATAATATACTTGTTCATTATTATTCACGAAAATTGTATAGTAACTATATAGTAAAGTTGTGCACTTCCGATGTTCGGTATATAATGTGGGGCATTGGACGGATAGTAAAAAGCTTCGAAGGATTATCAATCAATACCCAAAAATTATTGCTCACAAGGTTCAATTCTGTGGTACACAACTGACTGACGTTCAATCACCAATCATGTCGACCTCAACTTTATCTCCATACAAGGCCGAGTTCCTCAAAGCAGCTATCGATGGCGGAGTGCTCAAGTTTGGTAGCTTCGAGTTGAAGTCGAAACGAATCTCGCCGTATTTCTTCAACGCCGGAGATTTCTATCGGGCAGATCTTCTACGAGCAATTGCTACAGCATATGCGAAAACTATTATTGAGGCACAGTCGATAATTGATTTCGATGTAGTGTTCGGTCCAGCCTACAAAGGAATTCCGCTCGCGACAGCTACAGTCGACAAGCTGGCAGATCTCGATCCCAAGTACAACTCAATGTGTTATTCCTTCGATAGGAAAGAGGCTAAAGATCATGGCGAGGGAGGCAATATTGTTGGAGCCCCGCTTAAGGGAAAGAGAGTTCTTATTGTGGACGATGTCGTCACAGCAGGAACAGCAAAGAGGGAGGCTATAGACAAGATTCGCAAGGAGGGGGGGATCGTCGCTGGTATTCTCGTAGCATTGGACCGCATGGAGAAGCTTCCTTCCCCGAACGGGGATGATAGTGCACCAATGCCAAGTGCAATTGGTGAAATCAGAAAAGAATATGGCATTCCGGTCTTGTCTATCCTTACTCTCGATGATATTATTGGAGGTCTGAAAGGCACGCGCACGGCATCCGAACAAGACATCAAAAACATGGAGGAGTATAGATCGAAGTACAAGGCGAGCGATTAAACAATTGATAGATTTGATACCCTGTTGCGAGGCTCCTCGGTATCACGTCAAGCAAATATACTACGGCTTCGAGCTTTGCTTCTCTATCCGTCCGGCTCCCAACTCCCAACCAGTCAAAAGCAGATTGTGAAGCAAACAAGTCATACAGGGTATTCCTCATACTAACCATACGCTGTTCGTGCTTCCGGAGTTTTCAACTCGAAGATCTTTTGACACATGTTAGCTGCTGATGAATAGCTGAAGTACACGACTTACCATATCATACCAACCGCCACCGCCAAACTGAGCTGCACTTTTACCTTTTTCTGTGAAGCCGAGCATCTTATAGTACCCAATTTTATGCTAAAGTGATCGTCAATGAAAGAGGTCAAACAAGTTCGATATCAAACAACAAAGTGGTCACAAAAAGCGTCAGAATGGACTCACATCATGTGCAATCAGGGCCAATCTATCCGCAATCCCAGCACCATTCATCTGTTGCATATATGCCATCATAAGCACCTTCCCTAGCCCTTGACCTTGGAATGCAGGTAACACTGCGACCGAATGTAGGACGATCGTCCGGCCATCCTCTTGATGGCCCAGCCTAGAAGGCGACGGGTGTTCTGCATCCCAGTCTTCCGGCACGCTCATAGACGCATCCGTGGCCGTCAAGTCATGCGTCTTTGCTGCAATAACATGGCCGATAAGGACACTTATAGCTCCGTTTTTTCTACCTGTCTCAACAGGACGACCAGATGCGAGCGTCTCAGCTTTGATGTCAGAACCAGGTACAACTGTACAAAAGATTCCAAGACATAACTCATTACACCTGGTTAGTCTATATCTGAGCTGTTTGCATGTTAGCTACTGCGCCAAGAGTCCCCGAGCGCTAGCTGGGAACGAACTACCCACCTTTTCCTTCGATGCTCGTTCGGCTGGATCTGAGAAAGCTGCATTCTCGAGAGCCAACACAGAATCCAGATCGGAGATGGTCAGCGGGCGGGTGTACGGATTGATTCCCCGGTGGGACTGGGACTGGGACTTGGGAAACATATGGAAGCTCTTTATTTGTTGGTCCTCAGGTATAATTACGAAGCTTCTCTGCGCGTCGGCCTGCGGTTCATCTGATTGTCGTGGCGTGACTGGATTGGGACTCTCTGATATGATAGGCGACTGTGGTGAGCTCTGCGGTTGTTCAACTTCTGGTGGCATGATTATGTTGGTTTCGAAACATTCGTAGTCCAAAAGAGAAAGACGGAAGGCTGGCCAACTTTTTTTTTTTCCACTTTGCAACCTTAATGAATGAAGCTGGATCCCCGGCCGATAAACCAAGGATACACTTTGCTAAGTGTTTGAATAGGTCGATAGAGAGATGTGATAGATTGTGATAAATTTATAAATTTCGGGTAGGGGATATTGATTGCACACGATCCTTCCAACTCTTTTTGTAGAGGAGAGAAAGAGGGGAACGAAGATGAGTGAAAAACAGGTACAATCAAGAATCCGAATGTCAACGGTGCCTGGGCGATGAGTGGGAGATGGGGGGGAGATGGGGGGGGAGATGGGTGGGAGATGAGTGGATGGAGGGGGCGCCACACAATGTAAAAGGGAAAGTTACCTGGGCGGGTGTATGGCTATGGCTATGGCTATGGCTATGGCTCCTGGTAGACTCATAATACAGTACATACAGTACAGCCTCGTCTCAAAGTAAGTTGGTTTTATTGATCATGTGTTGCTCTCTTGTTCCCTGCCGAACAAGGCTGTGTCTAATCCCCGGAGGAGGGTAAGAAGACAAAAAGGGAATAAGCCGTACCACACCATGACCCGATTCTTGTTCTTGGATGAGGGCAAATGCACAAGTCGGGATCAGGCGGGACCAGTTGGGATAAGCTGGGACAAATTCTGAATTGCTTGGAGACTTTAGTTCTGTCAGCATCGGCACGTGGCTGTACAGTACTGTGTACAGTACCGTGTACACAGGCCAAGTATGGTACATATTCCCGTGCGTGGTATACCGTGATTTGCGCTGACTAGATGTGAGAATCCTTCTGGTCTGGGAGATATTTGCATAGGTTAAAGTCGCCCGTCAGTACATATCGCTATGTATGTATTGCGGAAACGGATGCGATGCCGTAGGATGGATATGATGCATCTGATGCACACTCGTGCTCCTTTTGCTTTCCTGTCCTGTCCTGTCCTGTCCCGTCCTGTTCTATCCGTTTTCTTTTTCCTTTTCTTTCTTTCTATTTTTATGCTGATTATCTGATGATCCCCGCTTACTTACGTATTGATCGACGAGTAACCAAGATTACTGGAGATGAATCTGATACCCGAAGTCTCGACCTTTGCCGCCCATCCTCATAAGTCAGCGATTGTACCCCCATATCCTCCCACGTCTGGCTCCCTGGCTCCCTGGCTCCCCAAAGAAATGCCCAAAGCTTCAACTAGGTGGACGTGCGTGCATGCGTAGGCGGACGTGCGTGCATGCGGCGTGGGCGCACACTGCCTCAATTGAATGACGGAGACTCATCGCGACGCGTAGTAACCTAGATGTTCGAGGGTAATCGACATACTCAAGACCCAAAACAGGTAGAGGAGCAGCAAGCAGCAGCAAGCACCAAAGCAAGCAAGCACGCAAGCAAGCACGCAAGCAAGCAAGCACGCAAGCAAGCAAGCAAAGCAAGCACGCAAGCACGCAAGCAAGCAAGCACGCAAAGCAAGCAAGCAAGCAAGCAAGCAAAGCAAGCAAAGCAAGCAAGCAAGCAAGCAAGCAAAGCAAGCAAGCAAGCAAAGCAAAGCAAGCAAAGCAAACAAGCAAGCAAGCAAAGCAAAGCAAGCTGCATAGGCAATTGGCAAGATGTGGATGGCCAAGAGCAATGCAAGTATGATAAAGATGGCAACAGAAGGCAAATATCCTCCTGCTTTCCAGTGACTGTCCAATTATCTCATCCTTTTCCGAAAATACTTTCCATATTCGCCATCGGCCATCCTGTCTGCTCCTGTACTGTACTTCCGTGCTTCGTAATCTCTTCTTCGTCGTTCTTTTGCCCCGCGCCCGCTCCAATAGTTCTATCTATTTATGTCTGGGTGGTGTCCGGGTCGGTCGTGGTTTCCTGCAGCCTCGTCCCCAGCTCTCGTCATAAGTTTCACCTGGTCTCACCGGGCTGAAACCCAAGCTTTTGTGAAGAGAAAAATAAATTGACCCCTCTTAACACAAGAACAATCATCCTTTCCATCGTTCCATCTTTCCTATATTCACTTCCTTTATTGTCCTCATTAAAAGCTTCAGAAGAATTTCGAGTTTATAGACTTTTTCAACTTCCTATACCATACTACACCATACAATACTATACAATACAGTAATACTCGGTACCTTTGTGTCTTCAACTTCATTACCAAACATGTTCGTCCGCTACTCTCTTGAGAACTTCCCTTCCTTCCCTCCACTCTGCACCACCACTGAGTGTTCACTTACATTTCCATATAGGCGCATCACCGTAGCCATCACCGCACCGGCGGACGACAGCTCCGATCTCATTTCCCTCGAAATCCCTCCCGACACCACAGTAGCCACACTGAAAGAATCAGTCCAAGCCGAATCCCGCATCCCCAAATCCTCCCAACACCTCTACCACAACGGCCAGCTCCTCAACGATGACTCCAAAACCATGGAGCAGCTCCAAATCGGCGACGGCGAAATGCTCGCCCTCCACGTCCGCGATATGAGCACCGCCTCGAACCGGCAGCCCCGCCCTAGCGCCCCGCCACGCCTCGCACCGCGCTCCTCGCATCAGCAGCAGCAACCGGACCCCGAAACGCTACGGCTGCAGCTCCTCGGCAACCCGGAGCTCCGCGAGCAAGCCATCAGCCAGCGGCCCGAGTTTGCCGCAGTGATTGACGACCCGGAACGGTTCGCCGCGCTGCTGCGTCGCATGCAGGATGCGGAGCGCGAAGAGCAGGCGAGAAGGAGGCAACAAATTGCGGATCTAAATGCGGATCCGTTTGATATTGATGCACAGATGCGGATTGCGGAGATCATTCGGGAGGAGAGGGTGCAGGAGAATTTGCAGAATGCTATTGAGCATAATCCGGAAGGTGGGTTTTTATGTGCTTTATTTCATGATAGAGAGATTGGGAGAGGGAGAGGGAGAGGGAGAAGAGGGATTATAAGGGCATAGGATGAGAAGAAGAGGAGTTTGGCTAACGATCTCTGGAAAACAGTATTCGGTCGAGTCCACATGCTCTACATTGACGTCGAAGTAAATGGCCACAAAGTCAAAGCCTTTGTCGACTCCGGCGCCCAAGCAACCATCATGTCCCCCAAATGCGCCGAAGACTGCGGCATAATGCGCCTCGTTGACAAACGCTTCGCGGGCATCGCACGTGGGGTCGGCACCGCCGCCATTCTAGGCCGAGTGCACTCGGCCCAGATCAAAATCGGGACACTATTCCTCCCCTGCAGTTTCACGGTTATGGAGGGCAAAGACGTGGATTTACTTCTGGGACTGGATATGCTGAAGCGCCATCAGGCGTGCATTGATTTGAGTCGGGACAGGCTGGTGATTCAGGGGATGGAGGTGGAGTTTTTGGGCGAGGCGGACATTCCGAGGGATAGGGAGGAGGAGAGGGCCGAGGAACCGATGTTGAAGGGTCCCGGGGGCACGACCATTGGGGCGAAGAGTGGGGCCGTTTCGGCGCCGCAGGGGGGGGAGTCGAGTACGCCGCAAGCTTCTGTTTCCGCGGCGGCGGGCGCGGGCGCGCAACAGGCGCAGACGCAGAGTCAGGGGCAGCAGCAGCAGCAGACGTTTCCAAATGAAAAGATTGATCAATTGGTCGCGTTGGGGTTCTCCCGTGATGAGGCGATTAATGCGTTGGCGGCTTGTCAGGGGAATGTCGAGTATGCGGCTGGTCTTCTGTTTCAGGGATAGGAGGTGGGTGGGGATGGTTATAGGGGAGGGAGGGGAGGGGAGGGGAGTAATATAGCGAGTGGCTTGCTTGCTTGCTTGCTTTCCAGAGAAAAAGAGAGAGAGAAAAACCATCGGGGGTGGCGTTTATATAGCAGAGCAGAGCAGAGCTATGGCATAGTATAGTACAGAATAGCACAGTACAGAACAGCACAGAACAGCACAGGACAGCACAGAATATAGCAAGATTTGGGAGATTAGATATATATGGTGTGTTTAGTGTTGTGTTGTGTTGTGTTGTGGTGAACTGAACTGAACTGAACTGAACTGAACCGAATAGGGTCAAAACCTGCAATTTACATGTATCATTCATTCATTCATTCGATCATTGTTTTTGATGGTCTTGTGTGCTATGCTATGGTGTTACCTCAACTTATAAACACAGGGTTTCAGAACCTTGCCCTCATCGGCATCGTCGGCGCCAGCATCGTCCAAAAACTTAGCCTTCACCTGCTTCTTTTTCTTCCACGTCGTCGTGTCCGCTTCCCCCTCCTTTACCACCGGCACCGCCTTTCCGCGAACCGGCGTCGCCGCCTTGACGAATTGCATCTTGACAAACATCTTATTGCTTAGATCGACGGCCTTGCGTTCGTCGCCTTGCAGCACGAAGCCTCGCTTCCTCAACACCTCGACAAAAGCCGCCACGTCCGTCTCCTGCTGCTTGCCGCTGTCCTCGTGCCCATCCACATGCACCAGCAGATCGGCCTCGTCCGCCTGCTCTTCGGCTGCTTTCGCGGCTTTTTTATTCACTGGCAAATTTTGTTTTTTGCGGTGGCCAACGCTGTGCTCTACGATACGCTTACCGCCGCCGCCGCCGCCCACGCGCCCAAACCGGCTTTTGATCTCAGCGATCCAGAGCTCGCCTTTCCAGCGCAGGATCCGGAAGGCTTCTTCGATGAAGTCGATCCAATTGGTGCCCATGAGCGCGAGACAGAAGATGGCAATATCCACGCTGGCGTCCTCGAGGGGGAGATTTGCAATGTCGGCGCGGGTGACGAGCGGGCTGGGACTATGCAGATCGAAACTGTGGATTTGGAGTTTGTATTTCTTGGCGTCTTTTTGGAGGCCCTGCGCGAGTGCTGCATCGCCGCAGCCCAGATCCGCGATGCGGCATGTGCCTTCGGTTCGGGGAAGCGGGAGTATGGCGGTGGATTGGGGGTCTGGATTGGGGGGTTTTGCTCCTCCTCGCATGGGCCCGCGCTGTTTGGCGCGCTCGCGGATCTGGCGCGCGTAGCCGTCGACGGGGTTTTCGGGCCAGACTTCTACTTGGCGGCGGAATCCTTCGTGGTATTCTTGGAACATTTCGGGGTTTTGCTCAAAGAGGGAGAGGGATTCGGCCGAGGGAGTGGTGTAGAGGGATTGGTTGAGATGGCGGAAGCGAGCTGAGATGAGTTTTTGTCGCATCGATGCTTGCAATGGTGTTAACTTTGCAGTTGGTTTGGGTGATGGTGCTTGTTGTTGTTGTTGGATATCTTCGCTTTGCGCTTTCGTTTCTGCGTCGTCCGGGATACTCGTGGATGCGCCATCTTCTGCTGGAGTGGAATCCTTATGTTTTTTCTTCTTGTCCTTCTTGTCCTTCTTGTCTTTCTTATCCTTCTTATCCTTTTTGGCTGATGGAACCTCTTCTGAGTCTTTCGTGTCGTTTACGGCTTCCTCTGGATCTTCACTCGCATCAGCTCCCTTGACCTTCTTTTCCTTTTTCTCGTCATGCTTCTTGTCGGATTTCTTTGGTTTCTTCGCTTGTGGTTTTCCCTCAATGACCGATTCCCATAATTCGGCGAGATTTGCAGGATTTACATCTGGGTTCTTTGTTCGTTTGCGCTTCTTGCTTGATTTGGTCTCTTTGGTCTCTTTGGTCTCTTGAGTCGTTCTTGAGGTATCTTCATTCTGCGACGGAGCAGCGACGGGTGCAGCAGTTTGGGTCTTTAGCAGACTTGATGAAACGGACCATCCTGGAACGGCAAACATTCTTTCAAAGCTTCAATGGCAGAGTGTTGTGCGGTGCATTACAGTACACAACTTCACAGTGAAAAAAGCTAGCTTGCGCAAGAAATAAATAAGCGAATTTAGAAAGATAAAATGCAGAGCCTTAAGGTTGCCCCACAATCGCAGACACTAGGACTAGAGCGTTTTCGGTGGACGGAAAGTAAATGGGACTCGCACGGGCAAGGGAACTGGAGCTACGAAGCAGAACTGGGCGAGAAGAATACCTCGGATCCAAGATTATGTCGTCATTGCACCATCACCATCACCATCACCATCACCTGCACCATCACCTGCACCATCACCTGCACCTGCACCACGTGATGCTTCGTAGACCGGTGATGCTTTGTATATAAGATACTTTGTGCTTTGTATATACTTTGTAAGATACAAAGATATCGAGGTGGGATTGCAGATTACCGGATTACGTGATCATTACAAAATGGCCCAGGGTTGCCATTAATTCGGGTGCCTAAAATCATGCAGCCGTCCATCTCGAATCCCAAGGGACCATGGAAAGCACTGCACCAGCTTTTCTCTGCCTTTCAAAGAAGGGAAAGCATTTCGCATCTCATCTGCCATCTCCCATCATCCAACGTCCAAACGCGGCCAGTCAGTGCATTAGTATGCATGCGCCTTTCTAGGATAAGTTCGGACCCACCGACAAATGTGCACCTTGACCTTGACCTTGACCTTGCTTGACCTTGACCTTCACCTTCACCTTCACCTTCCACTTCCACCACACACACACACACACACACACTTCCACACACTTCCGCATTTCCACATTTCCATATTTCCACACGTCCACACTTCCACACTTCCACGCTTCCTTCTCCATTGCCAATTCTCATTTATCGCTTCTTCTGCGCTTCTTCTGCGCTTCTTCTGCGCTTGCCCACCGAGCCCGCCTCGGATAACGCCAAGTTGCAGCTGTCATTGCCATTGCCATTGCCGTTGCCGTTGATTTTCCATCGGTACTTGCACCACACCACCACTCACACCATCAACCAGACCAATCACATCCAATCACATCCAATTCTATATATGCATATGCATATGGTCTATGGTCTATGATTACTGCATCCTTCACAATCAATTGCTAATCCTTTCTCCATTCCATTCCCTTTGCACTTCATTTCTCCTTGCAAATACCATCAGACATTGCATCCGATCCGCCAGTGCAGTGCACATTACACATTGTGAATTCCGCCGTTGATTCTACCTTGCCTAGCTGAGAGACGTGCAATCGCCTTCATTTGCCTGCGATCCCGAGGTACGGGTGTATAACTATCCTTGATTTGCATCTATTAACTGCTGCATAGGCTGAACAAAATGCTAGTGCTGGTGCTCGTGCTGGTGCTGCTAACATAATCAGATCCCACATCTTGTTGGTCGGGTCTTTGCATCGTAACAAGCTCCATCACCCGCTTCGACCTCATCTCTTTTTCCCGTCCCCTGTTTTTTAAGCCGTATCATTCACTTATGGGTCTTTGCTGAGCGCATGCGCCGAGAAATCTGGTTGCGCAAAGTTTCACGTGTATCACACAAACCAAGAATCATGAGATCCATTTTTAACCGATTGAAATGAGAGTGGTGAATGCGAATGCGAATGCCATCTGATCGATATACTTGAAACATATCGAGCATGTCCCCAGAACCACTCCCAGATGCGGATATTCAGGATGTGGAGGAAAATCCGACGGGTACCAAGAAGCCTGGGTCCAAGGCCCAAGGAAGGAAGCGAACAAAAACTGGGTGTTTGAGTGAGTCCTCAATTGTCAGCGCTCCCTTTTCTTCTCACAAGTAGCTAATTGTGCCCATTCGTTTCACAGCATGCCGAAAGCGCCGCATCAAATGTGGTGAAGAACGTCCCACGTGCTCAAACTGTACTAAATCCAAACGGCACTGTGAAGGTTACAACCAACGAGTTGTGTTCAAGGACCCGTTGAGTGCATCACATGGGCCATTCGCACAGGTCACATTTAGTTCAGGCCGGCCAGCTAAGCAAAAGGGGGAGGCATCCAAACCCTCTACCACTGTTCCAGGGCCCTTGCCTAACATCGCTCCAAAACCCAATGGCACACCAGGTGCTCCCTCTGCTGAGACTTCCAGACCGAAACCTCCCACTCAGTCAAATCAAGGCTTCCAGCAAAACTTTCATGTTTTCCAAGGTGACTCTGCTCCTAGCTCCATATCACCCCACGGTCGTTCCCCTGAAGTTACTGAGGGCTTGCCAGTGGGCAACGATACCGTGGACCGTTCATATTTGCCAAACCCTGATAACAGGGCCTTCCCTCGAGAAACTGCAACACATTACGATTTCAATGCATTGTTCAAGCAACCATCACCTAACAATTACCACCCTCGGGTCACACAGCCACCTGTTTCTATGGAGTGGATGACCAACCAGAACACTCAATCATACCCGCGAGATAATTTCCGTGACCCAAATCGGCAATTCCCAACACCGCCCACCCCACCTGTGGCTATCCCTATCACTGCTCCCGATTGGCAGAATCACACATTTTCCATACCTCCATCGGTAGGCTCCAGCATGGCTCATATACCAAACATCACGCAAGCACCACACTACAATCCACCCCAGGCATATCCACAACCCCAGGCATATCCACCACCCCAGGCATATCCACCACCCCAGGCATATCCACCACCCCAAGCATATTCACCACCCCAGGCATATCCACCACCCCAGGCATATCCACCACCCCAGGCACGTCCACCACCCCAGGCACGTTCACCACCCCAGGCACATCCACCACCCCAGGCACAACCACCACCCCAGGCATATTCAGCCCACCGCGAGCAAAATCCGCCGAGCACCTCCCAAGTGCCCGTTTCTTACAATGTAACGCATACCAAACCAGATTTAAATACAATAAACCACCCCAGGCCTGATTTAAACCAACAGGTATTCCGAATATCAGATGATGAGATTAGCATGGGTGATTACGGGGGTGATGAGAACCAGCAGGAGGGTGATACAAGCTACGATATGGAAGATAGTATAGCCGCCGTGATGGAACTTCAAGCAAGGCAAAATGCTCAGGGCAAGAGTCTACGATCCTTCACCTCATTTATTGATCGAGCTGACATGCTCTCCACATACAACCCGTCATTCCGATCGTCACCATTAAACGATAATATGACTGCTAGAATATTCTGTCACTTCGTCCATGTTACTGGGCCAAGCATGTCAATGTTCGAGAGGAATCCTGCCAATCCGTCGCTAATGTTTCAGGGGAAACCAATTCCACAATCCCAGCAGCATATTTGGACTTGTAAGTATAATTTGGTTTCACAATTCTACCTAGACTTGATTATGTTTGCCATACAAGATTGTTAGCTTTTTCTATGTTGAACATTTAAAGCTTTCATTCCGAATCGGCTTGAACATTATATATATTTGGGCCCGGGTTTGGTGTAACTCAGGTCACACTTGTATTGTTTTCGAACCACATTTAGGGTAATCTCTATGTTGCTGACACGAAAGTAGATACGTTTCCAATGCTTGCTCTGAAAAATGATGCACTTCTCCACGCAATACTAGCGATAGCAAGTCTTCACATTGCAAAGTTGCAGAAAACGCATGTCACTGCCTCTTTAAAGCATTACGCAATTGCTCTTCGAAGAGTCACAAAGCTAATAAGCATACCTGGCCGTCGAGAACACCCTGTAGTTCTTGCTACTACTATGTTATTATGCTTTTACGAATGTTGGTGCGCCGATCATCAGAAATGGAGTGGTCATTTATTGGGTGTGAAAAGTTTGGTGAGGGACATTGATTTTGCAGGAATGACAATGCACATGAAAGCGATGAGAACACAGCTGCGGAATGAAGAAAGGGACCGGTATCGTGAGGAGCAGATGCGAAGCGGTGCGACATTCTTCGAGGATAGACGTAGACTTCCAGCCTTTATTGAGGAGATAGATGAGAACATTGTTGGTGTACTAATGGGAACGAAGCTCCGTTACGATGAATACGGGCGTATTATTGATGACGTTGCGGAGAAGGTTGAGAGCAGAATCTACAGTCCAAGTGACGTTGACACCTACGAGCTCCAGCGCGATCTCATCTGGTGGTATTACAAAAATGATTACATACAGAGCATCCTGGGCGGCGGTAAACTCTTGTAAGAAGGCCCTATAAATTACCAAACGAAGCAGCTATTAACAAACCATAGTCTGGAGTACGATCGCTGGAGTCTTTGCCCTCCGCGTGCTCCTCTTGGCCGACTGGATGCAGTGTAAGACCCTCTTTGCGAGCCAAACACATGTTTCCAAAAGCTAACTACAAAAGTTATGGAACGTTCGACCACCTCGTTCTTCTGATAGGTAGAGTCGCCGATTTCTCTGCAAGGGATCAGAAGAGGAAACGACTAGCTATGAAAGCTAACTCTACCGGTGGCCCGACCCCTCCAATGCCTCACTTTGCAGGTATGATTCCGAACCTTAAGGAACCGAAACCTCCCATGGGATACTCGCCGGCACATACCACCTCCTCTGAAAGTTCGGAACATGACACCAAAGATCTCGAAACTCAAAAGCTCGAGGCCGAAGATGAATGGCAAGAGATTCGGAATGCATTTAGTGTGCTTGAGGATCACTTTGGTGAAGATTTTCAACCTTTAGGTGAAGAATTCTCGACCCCAATCTCGACACCTTTCGGAACCGCTCTTCAATATCGGACCTATGGAGTTGCTGGGGTTTGGCTTAATTACTATATGGGTCTCATTGCCTGCCATCGAGCACATCCTTCGATGCCCCCTGCAGCAATGGCAGCCGCAGGTATTGCTGCTCGTAAAACAGCGTATTTCGCAAATGAGATCGGACGGATTGCAGCTGGTATCACGGGCGATCTGAGTATGACGACGCAGGTCAATCCTGGTGTGGGAGCTGCGCTCATAGAGTCTTCTACCTGCTTATTTATTGCTGGTGTTCAGGTAGGTTAGTCCTATTCAGAAGATAATCTATACTAGGTCACTCATGATCATTTTAACAGTATCAGAAATCGGACCAGAGAACTTGGACGGTTAAGCGATTGAAAGATATAGCTCGGCTAACGGGCTGGGAATCCGCACTTGCCAGTATGTGAATGTCATCCTTTATCAACTCACACATTCTTTGGAATACAGTAAACTAATTCTGATTCTTTTCCTTTCCTTACAGTTGCAGCAGGCTGCGAAACATCTTGGTCCAAAGCAGCCGAATTCGGCAAAGGCCCACCATACCATAAAGTTGAAGAACCGGTCGTCCCGCAAATATTGAATTCGGTGAGGAGTCTGCAGAGAGATTATCTCTCGCCATTTTATAGAGGGGAGGGGGAGAAGAACGACCAGAAACTGGTGCTGCAAACTCCGGAGAGGATTCATTATGCGCTGGGGGTGCTGGCATTTCAGGAGGACTTTGATAATTTAGAGTTGGTGGATAGTGTGAGGGAGGAGCCGAGACAGGTGGGGTAGGGAGGGGGAGGGGGAGGGGGAGGAGAGAGGGAAGGGTAGAAGGAGGCGTGGCAGAAGAGTGAGAAAGGGGGGGGTGGAGGAGTGGAGTAGAATAGAGTAGGCAGTCTAGTAGGATCTGCGTTGTGTGCAATTCTTCGCTTTTTGCACAGATCTAGTAAATTTACACCGCTCCACCACATCAAACGCTCCCAGCTGCACTTCCCTCGCGCCTTGAATCACCATCTCCGCAATCGCCGGCGTAAACGCACTCTAATAACGCTCGTAGCTAATGAATTTTACCATACTCCCCGTGCTTGTGTTTAATACCCGGGAGCTTTTAAGCAGTGCAAATGACTCTTTATCTAGGATTTTAATTGAAATATTACATAGAGTACTATCTTTCCATTAAAATCCTATACAAAAGAAACGATACCCACCACTACCGTCCACCCTGTAACAGTCGTGACTACAAACCACTATTCGAATCTTGATTCCCCGCCAACCAAGCCAGCGCGCTCAAAGCATACGCATCAACACCAACTTGCATCGTAGGGGAGATCTGAGGAGCAAACAGCGAGCTGTGGTTACCCGGTATACTCTCCGCCAACGTACCCTCTTTCTTCGCTTGCTCGACTTTATCCGGTGCAGTACAACCGTATGCAAACAGCAACGCCGGTTTCTGGACAGCAGATGCAAGAATACAGAAATCCTCACTGAAGCTAAGCCGGGGGAAGTCCCCCACAAAAGCATCCTCACCCGCACCGAAATGCTCGCGGAAAGCCTTTCCCACCCGTGCAGTAACCCCAGGATCGTTCACCGTCACGGGAAACGTCCGGGTCACGACAATCGTCGGCGCGGCCGTTGCATTCGACGCCGCGCTCTCCGCTTGCACGATGCGCACCACGCCCTCCTTCAGCTTCCGTCGCGTGCGCTCGTTATTCGCACGCACATCTACTGTAATCACTGCTTCGTCAGCTACTACATTCTCCGCCCCCGTCGCCCCGGACACAAAACTCGCCACCGTCACCACCGCATGCTCGCTCGGGTGCGTCTCGCGCGACACCAGCGTCTGCAGCCGCACCACGGCACTCGCGGCCATCACAATCGGATCGATCAGCCGCTCGGGCATCGACGCGTGACCACCGCGCCCGTGGAACGTCACGCGGAGGTTGTCGCACGAGCTGGCCATCGTTCCGGGCCGGATGCCAACGACGCCCGCGCGCGCGGGCACCACGTGCCCGCTGAACACCACGTCCGGAATCGGAACCCCATGCCGTCGGGGATCGTACAGGCCGTCGTCGACCATGCTTTGCGCGCCGGTGCCGCGCTCCTCGGCGGGCTGGAACAGCAGGATTATGGTGCCGTGCCAGTGGGCGCGTGCCGAGAGCATGAGCGCCCCGTAGCCGACGAGACACGCCATGTGCATGTCGTGGCCGCAGGCGTGCATGACGGGCTGTTCGTGGCCCTGGAGATTGAGGGCCCGCTTGGTGCTGGCGTGGGGGAGACCGGTGCGTTCGGCGATGGGGAGGGCGTCCATGTCGGCGCGGGAGAGCACGGTGGGGCCCGCGCCGTTGCGGAGGATCGCCGCGATCCCATGCCCGCCGATGTTGGGGTGGATGGAGAAGTCGGGGGAGAGGTTGCCGAGGTGCGCGATGATGCTGCGTGCCGTTTCGGCTTCTTGGTTGGATAGCTCCGGGTGGGAATGCAAGTGCTTGTATAGGTCCTCGTAGGGGGAGAGATTGGGCCGGTGTGTCTCGAGTATTTGTGTTAGAGACATTTTGGAGGTGGTGATGAGCTTAGGTGGTGGTATGGTCTGGAGGGGCCACGTTGATATTCAATCCATGCAAATAATTATAACCCGATGAAAGATCTCGAAAATCAAGATCAAAAATAAACCAATGTTAAGATACTGAGTTAATATTTAACGTAACAACCTACATGTAATCAAGTTTTAAGGTCTTACTTACATAAATACTCGACTCACTGACTCACAATAGGCGAAGAGTGTATTGAAGCGCAAGTACTGTAAGTCACTCTGTGTAACCTTCGCCTGACTTAGCAGCTTCTCCTTTAACAATCCTCCGAACTCTTATCTATCATACAAAACCGAACAACCTCTAAAAGAACGTACTGTAGTACTCTATCTATCTAAACCTGCTGCACAATACGAAGTGACATCGCCCGAAAACAGCCGCGCTCCTAAACCAGACAGACATCTTTCACCATCCACCTACCCACCAGAAGAATATCTCAAAAACCAACTATCATAACTAAAGTAGCAAGCACGAGTAAGCTCAAAGCAAAACCCCACACCGAGAAAACACCTCATACTAGGCCTCTTGATCTAATCAAGCGCGCTATCCTCCACCCGCGCATCCCATCCCATCCCATCCCCCTCAAGAACTCACTCCCTAGCCTCCATCCATCCCGCCTCGACCAAGAACTAGGTTAGGGGATGGGGATGGGGATGGGGACGGCGGATGGACGTTTGTTTCGGTTTGGGTTTGTGTGGCAAGTTAGTTAGTGAATAGAATACTTACTTACTGTATAGATGGAGGTGTAACCATTAATTAGTTCTAGCGAAATTCACCGTGTCTGTCTGCATGCATATAGATAGAAAAAGAGAGATCCGTTGATTGCTGTTGGTTAGTTGTATTTATTTATTCCTATGCTGAGTTGTTTATAGGTTTGTTTGCAGAAAGAAATATCTTCTTTTCTTAGTTATATCTGCTGTTCAAGAAATGAATGACCTCGTTTGAATTATTTGATGCTTTGATTATCCTCGGCGTATATAAATAATAGTGAATCAGTGATGATTTTTATTTTATAATTAGGATTATTTTATTAAAGAGGATGATATTTTCACTTTGGGTATTCTATATCTTGGTCTTCTGTCACCAACCAACCAGCTGAACCATATATTTCTCTGCTTGGTTGGACACTCACTAATTTCGAGTTCAGACTGGGTGGCTTACAGTATCTGTATTCTTACTCCAAACCAATGCACCACAGCCCTAAATCCGCAACCTCGAAAATAAACCCCGCCCCGCCAATTCCGACCAAAAAGAAAGAAGAAAACATCGTTAAAACTCTCCTCCACTCTCCCAGTCTCTTCCACTAGTTCTACTCACAAATCCAGATCCAATCATCCCTCCCAAAAACCTTCAGCCATCTACCCCATGCTATCCCATCAACTCTAAGTCACTTACCCCAGCTAAGGAAAAAAATTTCAATGAACAGAGGGGGATTCGAACCCCCGCGGGCTACGCCCATGAGAATACACCACTGATTTTGCATCAGCGAAGCTTGTATATTATAACATAAGAAGCTTGAGTCACACGCCATAACCACTCGGCCATCTGTCCAGGTACTTTGATTAATGGTTGAGGAGCTTATGTATTATATTATTACTATCACTACTCTTGGTGGGGTTGAATTTTTTTTTTTTTTTTGGAGGGTTTTAGGGAGGGAGCCGAGAAAGGCTTATGTGGGGGGATTGTGGGTTATATGTTTTTTTTCGCCGGCGTTTTTGAGCATGACAGCAACTGGCTTTGAATGAGAACAATTGATTGGACTGGGAGTAGAAAGGTGTCCTGATGGCTACGTTGAGTTTCAGGATGGGTATGGTCAAATCTGGAAAACAGCTCGACAAATGGGATTGATGCTATTGCTGAGAAAATAGAAGTAGCGACCGAATTCATTTTTTTGTTTTTGTTTTGCACTATAACCCGATCTTGACTTTTTCCTGCCCAACTCGCCCAGCTAGCCCAGCCATCCTCGTATTTTCAAATCCGATCACCACCAAGTCTTTTCATAGCTATGCCTTCATATCCATTTCATACCAACCCCTCAAATATCCATCTCTTCCAATTCTCTTCATCTGCTCACAAACTCCGCTTTTGTCGACCTGCTCTCTCCATCTAGGAAGAGATACAGTCATTAGGCGAACTAACAAAGCTGCTCGACTGGCAAGTTGTCAAGAAGTTTGGATCGGTCAAAGTAAGACCTCGGGTATAAGTTCCCGTTCCATTGCTGTAAGTCAAGGATGTTGCTCCGGCGGAGACGGTCAACGAGTAACCTGAAGGACAAAGGCCTGTCCAAGGTCCGGAGGTGGAGGTGCTGCCTTTTCCTTGACACTAGAGTAGATGTGTTAGCTAGGTTGGATAAATGAGGGAAAAGAGACGGTGCCAGCGGGTTTGAATTCTCTGGGTGAGGGAAAATGAACATTGCTTAGAATGGGGAGAGCAGAGGAGGTGCAGGTGGTTGTGTTTGAAACATTGGAGTATGAAGTGGGAGCTGGAAAGTGGATTTAATGATAACGAGACTAGCTGGAACAGTGACTTACAGTGCCAGCAGTGTTGTCATCAACATTCGCATAGAGAGTGAAGGTGCAGTCATTATTGGCGAGGAAGAGACCATCAACACCAAGACAAGCGTTGGTGACGGATGGAAGTAAGGCCGAAGCCAAAACGGTAAGGGCGGTGACTGAGAAACGCATCTTGAAGCTTCGAGATTTGATAGTGTATGAATCTTTCTAGTGTGATTGGAGGCTGGATGTCGAGTTTGAGATGAGGGTTGAGGAGAAGGAGAACCAAGATATATATACTTGAGGAATCCTCACCTCAACAAGATCGAGGCATAAATGTGTTACCATATAAGATGACCATATGATATCACTAATCCATCACACTTGAGTATCACTATGCATGATGCATCTGAATCCAGCTCGGGTTCGTCGTATAGCCAAATCTGGTAAAGCTGAGGCTGTCACTATTGACAAATATCAACCCAAGGTATCACTTCCCCTCAATTCATCCCTACTGAAATCAGCTCGTTTACCCTATTACAGTAAGAACTCTCATATTCCTCTACACGCTTGACATAAACGCGCACCACGTGTTTGTGTTCCCCAATTCTACACCGAAAGAATGGTCAAGCCACTGAGAAGCTTATGCCACTGCCGGCAGCACGGTTGAAACTTCCGAAACTTCCATAAATCATGCCCACTAACTGCTTATGTTTTAAATTCGATCTGGGGATATGAAACTGCGTAGATCACCAGTAATGCATGAGTGTTGTAGGTTCTCGGCTCGTCTGATTGAGCGTGGCGCATACACGAGCTTGTCAGCATTTCTTGGCAGTCAGCTGAGAGGCTTGAAGACTTTTGTTTCTAATGGAGTATCTGCCAGGGTTTGAAAGGTCTAGATCTACATCGTAGCGATTCGTTGATAATTTGAGTATTTGTCTTTTGTTGAAGAAATAATTGTTGACCAAGTTCCGCTTGTTTGTTTCTGGAATAGAATTCCGATGATACGCAGAAACTGGTGGGTTATGGGTACCAAAATGAAGTGGCCATCAATTGCATAGACCATCTCAAACTTCCAGAGAGCGCCCTTGACAATTGAATGTTCGAGTACAGTAGAACAATTGGCTATACTGTGTCGCTCTAAGAAAGTTGCGTAGAACCACTCAGAGTCATGGTATGGACATTCAGTGAAAGCGATTGGGGAATTGCACTCCCTAGCTTGTTTGATGCCAATATCACATGTGACTGGCATTTATATCGTTTGCTGATCATGACTCGATCGAACTGATTTTCTCACCTAAGCCCTCTTTGAGTGTCATCAGTGTTCTAAGAGATATTCGGCCCCGCTTTCCCATTGAATATTTGTTGGCACAGACAAGTTTGGTGCCCGTAGTGCTCCGTTAGAATCCTGACGAGAGTGTCAGCTGTCGGACGACGATTATGGTCGGCGGCCAGCACATCCTCTAAGAGCGAAACGGTCCAAGTGTCTCCCAAATCTGTGAACCAAGATAGTACCCTAGGAACTGTAGCATGGTAAACAGAGGTCAAAGTTTCTGGTTCGTCTTCAATTGGCACTGCCCTATAATCCTCAAATTCCTCAACAGTTTCCCCGTTGACCACAGATGCCATTTCGGCGAAGACGCATCCAAGGGAGAAGACATCTGCTGGGCGGCCTCTACGGTCATTGGCTATCACTTCTGGAGCGCTGTACATTCTTGTGATACCAACGAGAGGGCCATCAGTAGAGCTCGTCAGACCAGTATTGAACTGATGTGCAGAGCCAAAGTCTGTCAGGTAGATTTCCTTCCCTTTGCATATCATGTTGCTAGGTTTGATATCCTTATGACGAATGTTTTGAGAATGTATGCATGATATTGCGGATGCGAGACATAGTTGCCACTTACTTAGCAGTTTCAAATTCTCTTCTGACGAATCGTTCTCGCCAACTCGTTCAAGGAAGTGACTTAAGTCTTCATCGCCGGCCGGTGAGAGTAATATTCCGAAATAACGAGGTCTTCCACTGGTTTCATAAGAACCAAGTACTTTAACAATGTGATGATGATTGAGAGATTTGAGGACTGCCACTTCTTGTTGTATTAGAGGTAGTAACTTTTTGCGTGTAACATTCCTTAGCTGAATGGTTTTACGAGCAAAGATAACGCTATTTCGGTTCCCTTTAACTCGAACTGCGTCCACAACTCCTAGCGAGCCATGACCGAGTTGTTTTATAAACTCATATGGCAATACTTCTTCCTTGGTATATATCTTATGATTATACAGCGTTATATCAACACCATCAACCCAAGCTGCCTGGGAAGGTTTTATTGGCGAAGATTGACGTACCATGGTACCAATGATACTACCAAGCACAGAATCTGAGTCTTGTCTTTCAGATTTGATATTCTTCGATACTTGATGTTTGTCTCCTTCCGATAATGTAAGTTGCGGGGTATTCTCATCAGAAAACTTGGCAGTTTCTGCGTCCACACAATCCTCAGAGAATCCATCAGGTCCGAATCGGGCTCTCCTCTCCATGAGTCGTGCAGGCTCAAGAGGATTCCGGCAGTCCTTGCACATTAGGCCATCGTTCTTTGTGACTCTATGCAAACAACTGGAGCATCTCCACCATTGCGGCTCGATTGCACACTCTCCTCGAGAATCTATATCTACACCGGTTACCTTTCCTGATACGTATATATCTTCCTTGTGCTCGTAGATAAGATGCTTCCGAAACTCTTCTTTAGAACCCCTGAAATCTGACTGCAGAAAACGTAGGTTGCCGGTAGGTGAAGTAGCAGATGCGGTTTGTGACTGGCAGGTCGAATAATCACAGAGAAAGTAGGCTTTCCCGTGGCCCAACTCGTAATGATGCATCAGCACTTCTTGGGAAGAAAATCCAGTTCGGTGATCTGGACATGTCAGAATGTGGCAAGGATACAAAATCTTAAAGTTACTGGGGAGCTCTCGTGAAAATTCCAGATCTGAACCTGAATTCGAGAATTGGATAGAACTTTTCTGGCTACTACTATCATGTGCTTGTTTCGACATCGAAGTAGCGGTGGGGGCTTTCTCGTCATCTTTGCTGTCAGTAATGGGGTACTGAAACGTATGAGAAACAGAAGAGTCTGAAATCCTTGGTTCTGTAAAAGTGCTAGATGAAGTAGAGAATTGAGAATCATCTAGTCCTTCCAGTTCAAACGCTCCAGAATTATGATCATTAATGATGTTCATTACCTCCTGGTAAATTAATTTGGCGGTAGTAACCCAGTTACTTAGTCGTCCAAGCCTCACTTCCGCATCTGGAACATACTCGTACATGAGTGATCCATACTCAACATGGTTGGGTATGAGATCCTCTATGATGTATAAAGCTTTTGCCCATTCTTGCAAAGCAAGGTCTGGTCGTTCGGAATGTTTCAGAAACACGTCAGCCTTTTTGGTTGTTGATTGTCCAGCATGTAGTAAGCCGTCAAGCGTTGTCCCAGGAGGGATATCGGGCCTTGCCGCTAAAAGAACATCTACAGGCTGGTAGGTACGTCGAGTCTTTGCCCTTATGAGTTTTTGGAAGGCAAGGTGAACACCGGGATCAATATTTGACTCCGAATTTTCTCCCCGTTCAAATAGTTCTTCGGATCTCGCCGTCATGGGATCATTCATGGCCGATAATCGAGCTCGCTCCTGCATTCCCCTGTCTATCATCATAACTTTCTTTTCTACGTCCCTCTGCACCTGTTCTATCTCGATGTTAGGAGCCTGAATACGTCTCTGAGACATTGGTCCAACGTTCGATGGATCTTCCGTTTCAGAGACGTTCTGTCGTATGCTTCTTTTTAGGTCATCATAGGTATTGATGCGGTGCACAAATCGGAGGTGTCCCCATAAGTTTTCCCGTCGAACCCAAAATTTGTCATTGTCCTCGCAGCCAGGTACACGGCATCGGTAGGCATTGTTTGAGTCCAAGAGTAATGGATGTTCCGTTTGAATATGTCTTTTCACGTCTTGGGCCGTCACGTGTTCTTCCTCGATGGAAGTACAGTTGGGAAAAAGACATTGGCCCTGTCGATGGTGTGGCAGCGCATCTGTCCTGGAGTCATGTTGTTTAGTACTTGTTGGGCGTGAAGAATTTGGACCGGTGTGTGGCCATACTCTAGAGAAGGTAGAGAAAGTCCATCAAACTGCACCGCTCCATTCGTTACCAGATCATCGACATGGCCGGTCTGTTCCGTCGGCGGGGTATTCATCTCAACGATGAGATGAGCATTCTTCACAAGCAATCTCCACTCTCAAGCGAATTTCCGTCTGAAAATTAGATCTGGAAATAAGGAGAAAGCCGAATCCCGAAATAGCCGCCGTGAGTTGCCTCATTAAAAAGTTGTACGAGTCTCTTCACTGGGGGTAGAAATCACTTGAGATGAAAATGAATAAGAATTCATTCCGAGATCTTTGCACGTCTCACGTCTGCAAAGTGGCGGTGCAAGGATTCTGCAGCGCTCTAAACTGTGTTGGGGCTGCTGCATATTCTGCTGCAGGAGCGAGGCAGACTGTAGCAAAAATTGAAGAAGCTCTGCTCCCCCCCAACCTCACGATACCACGTGGATTCTTCGAAGCTTGACCAGCGCAGAAATAGGACAAGGAACGAGTAAGAAGTAGAAGAAGCACATTGTTCTAGTTTTCGTAGGGTCCTAAGTACAGCACCACGCGCGCTTCGAGTCGTTAGCAGGTAAAGTGAAAGAAAAGCAGAATCAACGAAATAGGATTTTGAACACTGACAGCTAGATATTTCGAAATCCAAGACGGAAGTGTTTTAGGGAAAACTCACATAATGAATGCTATGAAAAGGTGTAGTTTGGGGAGGAATAGCAAGTAGGGAACACCTAGATTACTAATGCCAAGAATGTGTCGGACAAACTCAAACACACTCCACCAATTCTTCTCCATGTCAGATTACGAGAACTTCACATATATCAACTGCATACCTACATTTTCCCATTCAAAGATGAGGATATACTTACTGTGTTAAATCAAGTTCAAATCTTCTTCTTTGTGATCAATCTGTACCAGATCGACGGTCCCGAAATGTCACTCAAAGACGGGAAGACGTTTCGTTCAGCTGGTGTCGCGTCTATGACGCAATGGTCTGTCTCCGCCGCCACTTAGGTAGGTACGTTCAGTACAAGCAGAAAGGTTGGTATAGCTCAATATCAACATTCCTGACGAAGGCCCAAGTACAAATTTCACTCGTCATAACTGTTCTTCTTTTATATTTCTCCCATCATTACATTCAGTGCTTGCTTCCTCTTTCAATTGAAGTCTTAACCTGAATATCCCCGCCATGGCTCCCACCGCACCAAACAGGGACCTGCCAGTTCCCACCTCACAGCCCCATGCTCCCACCCTCGACGACCCGAACGCGGTACCTACAGATCCATATCTTGGCGCCTCCGCAGCTCCGGATGGGGAAAGACGAGATACCGCGCCCATAAAAGTCGAAGCTCATGAAGCAGAGGTACCAACCGAAAGCCATGCTCTCGCGGTCGCGGACCATGAAGAAAAAGGTGCCGCGCAGTTCAATCACGGCAGCATAGAAGTTCAGGATCTTGGATGGAACGAAGATGCAGAGGACGCACCTACGCCACTAGTTGGTGGTTTGCCCAATGAGGAGTTATGGACTTTGATACGGCGTTTCAATAAGCAGATGTACCATGTGAAATCACTGCCAGAACCGCCGATAGGAGGATTGGATTTGAATATTGCAGATGAAGAAGAGTTCTCGCCGGATAAATTGCGAGCGAATGTAGAAAGGCTTTATATGACGGTTGTGGTTGGGATGGTGAGTGCATGGAAACATGTTGCAAGGCTAAGATCATGGAGGGAGAGGAATCGTACCATTGCCTTTGGTTCGATGTACTTCCTAGCTTGGCTGGTGGATTTTCTCGTTCCTGTGCTTATTGGGTTTGTCATTGTGCTGATCGCGTGGCCTCCTGCAAGAAGCTATTGCTTCCCTCCTGCACCAGTTGCATTGATTGATAGTAAGACGGGAGGAGTCAAGAAACCCAAGGCTGGGGTGTTGGGCAACGATACTAGTTTGACTGGTGCGCCGGAAAATCATCAAGGAGAGGCAGTTGAACAAGAAGCGACGAATTTTGTAAACAGCTTGACATCAATTGCGATTACAAGCGCTGCTGGAAAACATCCTCGAGAAGACAAATTACAGGAGAACCACAATGCAAACTCCATAGAACAAGTGGCGCCAGATCCGACAAATATGGCGATGAAGACCGCCGATGCAAAGCATAATAGCGCTGGTGAAAACCGGAACTCACTTCACGATAAGACGAAGGATCCCATGTCAGCAGCGATATGGTCCAAGGCACGACCGGTGATGCATGTCATTGCCGACATCTCTGACGGATGGGAAAGATTTGGAAACGCACTAGCACCGACTCCACCATTTCCACGAGATACACCGCGACTCAAGCTTGCTGCATGCCTTGTCCCTCTGCTTCTCGTTTCTATGTTTACCAGCTCATACATGTTTATGAAAATGAACGGGTTCTTTATCGGATTTGGATTCTTTGGTGACCCATTGATCTGGAGAGGACTTTCGTATCTGAATCGCGAGTTTCCACATTGGCAGAAGCTTCTGGAGATCAGAAATACCTTACTCAAAGGAGTACCGACAAATGCCCAACTTACCGTCACATTACTGCGAATCGGTGAAGCCAACAAAGCTCCACTTCCTCCACCTCCATCTACCGCTTTACCTCCTCCCATCGACGATCATGCGATCGTGAATGACGATTTGGAACATCTCGGTAAGTCCACTCCCTCAACTCCAATTGTCCTTACTAACACGGCCACAAGACGCCTCCGATACAGAGATTGCCGACGCAGTACTTCCCGATGCCAACGCAGGAGTCGCTAACCCCAAACCCAAAAAGAAAGGCCATCGCATCCTAGCCGCATTTAAAAGTGTAACTAAAGGAGGGGTCGAAACCGTTCTAGGAACCGACCGTCTCAAGGCCGCAGCCGGTGCCGAAGGAGCGCAAAACCGTCTTGGCGTTCTCAAAAAATCAGGAGCAGAAACACTAGCCGGTCCAATCGATTTCCCATGCAGATATAGGGGAAAGAAAGGCCATGCGTATATCACCGCAACGGCGACAACGCCGGCGTTTAGCTGGACGACGGGAAATGAGGATATTGATCCGGTGTTTTCGATTGCTATTGCGGATATTAAGGTATGTGTCTATCTCTGGTCTCGACTTCCCTCACCTCACCGTAAGATGTAAGAATTGAACAAGAAAACTAAAAGATTGCTATGTCTTGCAGGAAATCAAAAAAGTCGGCGGTCTAGGCTGGAAAACGAAACTCGTGGTGGGGTGGGCGACGTCGAAGGAGATTGCCGATGGGATTATTATTACGGACAACGAGGGGAACAAGAAACATCTTACTGCGATTGCGCTGAGGGATGAGTTGTTCAATCGGTTGATTTCGATGGGTGCGCAGATGTGGGAGGCGTGGTAGGTAGGGCAAGGCAGGGAATTTGGTGTCTAGTTTGCTGTAATTGATTTCGCGACAGTTTGACTGCTTGTAATTGAAATAGCATCGTTAGGGGTAAGTACCGTGCCAGTACCGGTACATAAATAAACATACAAGAGCATAATGTCTTAGTTCCAACCATCTCCGCAAATCATCAATCGCATTTTGATCTCTATTAAAGAAAAAGCGCTTAACTGACTTTAAAAATATTCAACCCACTCACTGGTCGTCGCAAAGTGCGACCGATCGAAACAAAACAGCCGCGCAGTCGTGCGTGACTAGTCAGATCTTTACCACTCCGTCCCAACGATAGGCGTGCAAAGTCTCCAAGACAGAATATTACCCGAAGGCCCACCCCCAAAACAAGAACGAAATCAGGGTCGTGTCTCCGGCACTCTGTGCGTGTATGACACGAGTGGCTGAGAGACTCTGGTTCGCAGATGCATAACATGGTGTATAACAGGGACTGGCAGGGATTGTTCTGGTCTTCAGCTTGGCCTCGACGTGGCTAAACCTAAGCTGGGATTGTAACGTTAAGGGACTGACTGACTGTTGTTCGGTTAAATTCAGTTTTGCTGGTATTTTGCGAGCGCCAAGACCAGGCCTGCTGTGCGATGCCATATTGATCGTCGTTCTTGCATATTGGGTTTTTTTCAGGGAGATGGGGAGAAATGACGTAAGGTTTGGTTTGGAAGGGGTCTTGGGATGGAGGTGGATTGGCTGAGAGAGAATGGTTGATAGATACTTTGTATATTATTGGGTTTTGATGTTATTGATGGTGTTTGGCGATGCGGTTGCCCAAATTGGAATATGGACTGGTTTTTCTGGTTTTTGGCCCTGTTTGTTGATCTGTGAATGGAGGTGAGTGATTCATTCGTTGATGAAGGGAGTGAGTACTCATTGGTGTCTTTTTTTCTATATGATTCACCGCTGCTGCTGCTGCTCTTGATTTTCCTGTTTTCATTTGTTTGTTTTCCGGTTTTTAGTTTTCCTTCTTTTTTTCCAAGCAAGCAAAGTGAGACAAAGATATATCTACTTCTGTATTCCTCGATCGAACCTGCTGGCTCTTATCTTATCACATACCATACGTGAACAACGACTTTACAATAACTGTCCTGTATCAAATATTGGTTCGAGAAAGTTAAATCAACATGCAGCCACTAGCTGCAATCCCGTTGGCGTGTTCCATCGTCACTTTTGTTCTGGGCATGCTATGTCTTTTCGCGGGGCATAAGCCAGGTTTTATGGAGGACTATGATATTGTCACCGTAAGTCCTCTTTCTCCCTTCCCTTATCAAGAATCCAGAAATCTAACTACCTCCCCTCACAGCTCAACACCTCCGACGTAGGCGCAAACCTGATCCCCACCTCCACCAGCGGCATCCTGCCATCGTCTACCAGCTCCTCCATTGGCGGCATCATCAGCGGTCTCAGCAGTCTCCTTCCTCGCGCTCCAGAGCCACTGCCGGAACCGGGTCTTGGTGACGCTATCGAGAATGCGCTGGGAGCGCTGGCGGATGATGTCACCGATGCGATCACGCGCGAGCTGGGCATCAAGGAGTGGTATTCGTTGCATTTGATGGATATGTGTGAGGGGGAATATAAGCCGAATGCAACGGCTAAGGGAGCGGCGAAGAATGTTAGTCGTTGCTCGAATCAGACTGCTATGTGTGAGTATTCCCGTCCTTGATATTTGCTTGTGTATACTTGGTTCAGTGGAGGAAAGGGGGATCCTTCGTTGTGGGAAATAGGATCTGTCATATAGTAGAGTATAAGAAAGGATAATTACTAATAACCAATCAAACAGACCACTTTGACATCAACACCATCCTCGGTGAAGAACTTTCCGTCGGCCCCTTCCACCTAAATCTCAGCGACATCTCCTGGCCCTCCGCCATCCAAGACGGATTAGACACCCTCTCTACCGCCCTCGATGCCACATTCGTCTTCTACTGCATCGGCATCGGCGCCGCCGGCCTCGCAGTCATAACATCCCTCCTTGCCATCTTCCTTCTAACATCCAGCGGCCTGTTCCACCTCTTCAACTGGTGTCTCGCGTCGCTGGCCTTCCTCGCGATGCTCATCGCGTCGATCATCGTCACTGTTCTGCAGAAAAAGGCCACGAGCATTATTAATAAGTACGGGAATGATATAGGTGTTTATGCAGTGCGGGGTAAGAAGTTCTTGGTCCTGACGTGGGTTGCGACGGGAGTCATGTTTTTGGCGGGGCTTGTGTGGGTCGGAGTTTGGTGGGTAGGAAGGAGGGAGAAGAAGAGGGTTTTTACAGAGAAAGGGCATGGGAGGGGGAAGTTGGGAAGGAATAGTGGAAGTAGTGACTTTGGGAGGAGATTTTGAGGAAGAGTTGAGCGGGAAAGGGAAGGCGGAGTGGGTAATGTGACAACGATGTGATTCGGATGCATTTTTTGAAGATGGAAATTACCTCTGAAATGGATCGATCATGAGACGTGGGACAATCGGTGAACGGCAAGAAGAAAGAACATAAGAAGTGATCTTTTTCGCGGTTCTTCCCGATGGATTGTATTTTAATGTATTAAACTGTAGATAGATAGATACCCGTAGATGAGATGAAATGAGTACATGACTATGATTTGAATAATTACTGTACAGAAATTGAAATTGGATTTTCAACAGATGCATAGGCCGGTCCATGAGTAAGTAAGTGAATGAATGCACAGTTGGTGAAATTATCGTTTTTAAAATCATGATATGTGTCCCTTATAGTATACAGTAGATGCTTGCGGTTTCATTCACTTCCCCTTCGCTGTGTATACACTATATATCGTCGTCGTGCTATTAATCGTGTTTCGCAAGTCTAGTAATGTTATACTCCAATTTCAATCTATAATTAATAGTTAGTTGATGACTTCATGCTTGCTAATTTTGTACTACTTGTAATACTTCAGATGTAATTTGTAGATATTTATTAGAATTTGCTATCCAGTGTTTTCGAACTTTAGTGGTAAATTATTTTTATCTTGTTCTTGCTACAGTACAACTCCCGTGACAGGAACGAAATGGGTTTGTACTAACTACCCGCCCTAAGTATGGTTGGATGGATAAGCGTGTCGTGCAGTTAAGGTTTAGAACCGCAGATAGTTTCCCCGCTTTGGTTCTGGTGCCACTGCGAGATTTTGGCTGGCGACTGGTAGGTCGGGTCGGGTCGGGTAACTGTATCGTGATCAAGCGCGCTGCGTTGTTATCCGTGGGCTCACTGGAAAGATGTGGCTTGCAATGCTGCTCGACGTCTTACCTTACCCTGTCTCGTCTTGTCCAGCCAGTCCCAGCTAGAATGGAGAAGCTAGTATGTAAGTGTGGGTGGGAATTTCGAGGACAGTGAGCTGCCATCGTTGATGAGACGGGGCGTGGGCGGCGACAAGGTAGAAAGGAATGGGAAAAGGGAGGTATGAAAGGGTGGACAGAGAGGGAAAGAACATATATATCAAGGTTAGACCACATATCCAAGGAACGAAGTATGAGTCTTCACGATGCTAACCCAAATCACGACGAATGGGGATCCCGAAACGATAGCCAAGCAACATAAATTCTATCAGATGATTTGAAACCCAAATGAAGACTCGCACACTTCTATGATTGTCCTTCGGCCGTATCAGATATGTTCGAAACAAAATTAAAAACACTCGCGCACTTCAATTATCGTCCTCCAGCCGACAAGACGACTGACTAACTGCATCATCATTTCTGTACTCAAGGAAAACGCAGTCAGTGACGGCGGTTTGGCAAGAAATCCAGGAAAGGAATAGACAAGAGCACCCACCTTCTTGTTACACGTTCACCTTCCTCCAGCTGTCCTGCCCCTTCCACCTATTTCTCCTCTACGGGGGGTTTGACTTCCTCGGCACACAGTTCTTGGTATTTGTTCAAAAACTTTGGGATACTCTCTTCGTCCAATCGACTCACTTTGTTGTAGTCTGCGAAGTATTTGCGAGAGACTGGATAGGCCATGAAGGCATGCGCATTCTCGCTCATATGGTCACCGTCTTCTGTATTGCAATACAGAATGTTTTCTTCTTCATCTGTCTTATCGGTGGTTTTGTTGTGTGCCGTGTTCGAGTTGTTGACCTTTCCGGTTATCTTACCCTTATTCGCGGCCTCACGGATTCTAGTATACTGATACCTATCCTCCTCCTTTACATTTGTTATTCCGGTTTCATGGTACGTGTAGATCGGAATAAGCACGCAGCTACTGGGGCGTGCCTGTGCGACGATGAACCGACGCCATTTCGAAAATATCGACCAAAATTTATAAGGTCTGACGATTGGTTGACCAGACTCCTTTAGTGATGATCTAGCGGACGGCTTCCGCTTCCTCGGGTTTTTTGGTATTGCTGGTTCATGTAAAGGACCTATTATGATATCTCCAACCGTGAGATTATGTACGGTGTCCCGATCTCTGGATTGTTTCTGATTGAGAACCGAATCTGACGATCTCGCTACGGTTCGCCCGTTCGTTCCGGATATCGATCTCGTGGCTTCGACAACACCTGATGTAGATGTTTCGGAGGCCTGGCTTGAGGTGGTTTCAATGTTCGATCTGCTAATGATGGCCAAGGTCAGCGGATTTTGGTGGAAGTTTGAAGATCTCCGGGTTCATACAACTCCAGCTTGGGAACTGTTTCACCGTATGTGCTCCCAGAGATCATCTTGGAGAGTCTTTGCGGCCCTGCATCAATTGACTTGGTGAGATTAGAAGTGTGCAGGTACCGCGCGATGCGGCTAAGAGTTCTCATCGTGGTTGAAATGCTTGGATGACTTCCAGTATGATGCTTAATTGAGATGATGGATAAAAGTGTTTAAGGATGAGGATCAGTATGATGTTTTGGACGGGGGGCATAGCCAAAATATTTAAGAGGGCCGCATTTGGTCCAGTCTAAACCAGTACGTGGCATATCTTCCGTTTGCTTTGGTTTTTCATCTGCAGGAAGATGAAAGAAGTATGCATTCCGCTGGATTCTACCTCCAAATCGTTCACCGGTTATGTCCCTAGATTATCGTTTGCCAACCGTCGAAAATATGTCGTTTTTACTTCCCACTCTATGGCCACTCCTACACCGACAGTTCTCATCTCTAACAGATGAAAGGAAGGAAGTATAGGTCTGAGAATCTAGATTCCCCAATGCAGTGGTAAAAACGGGAGGAGACATATCAGTGGAGTAGCAGGATACGCATCTAGGGTCCAGAGGTTTGCCAGTTCATGGCAAGTGGGTATGTGCAATTCATGCTGAGAAGATGTTTGGATGCCATGTTGCATGGCTCAAATAGCCCCTGCAACCGTTTTTGGGGTTGGTACTAACTCATGAGCATGCCATAGCTGGTAGTAGGCCGTGGCTCGCGTGGGTAGTGGGGTAAAAACCGGCCCTTCGTACCCCACCAGTCGTGCATTAGCTCATGTTGGTTTCTTTATCCATCTGCTTATACACCCTGCTCGGTACTGTACATGCATGCGCTATTGATAAGCCTTTTGCCGGATGCTCCCAGTTAAGGGATGCGTTGGAGCAATCTGAGCAGATGAGGTGACTTTCACGCGAACTCAGCTTGTGGTATATCTCCGATTCTCCGTAGAATTTGCGCTGCCAGTAGGAGCAAGATCAGAGAAACAGTTCCTTGGGATGTGATTGTGGCGGAGATGCGGTTCTGGAGGATGTTGCTCTTCCGGGTGTTGGCATATCAGCCTCGCATTTTATGCGTTGATTTCCTATACACGGTGTAGAGTACAAAGCAATCTCGTTTCGATTGATTAGTCGTGATTTTTTTGCTCTTGGCAGGAAATTAGCCGTGTTGGATAATTGTCATATTTGATATTCGTGGAAAAGGACCCAAGATGCGGAAATCGTAGAAAAAGGTCGATTGAAGCAAGGTTTTACTGATGTGATACTGAAGCACCCCGTATGTCGACGGCCAATACAAGAGTAGAAGACGCGATAACAGTATTCTCACTAGGAATACTTCTCAATGACCGAAATCTCAGTTTCTAGGAACACCTACGCGCTTGTCAGAAATATTCGGTAGTGATGGCGACCTTTAGGGGGCTATATAATTGGAACCACGGTGGTACAGTACAGTCAAACAGACACACCTCTTTTCTGAACTCCAGGTTCTCAATACAACCCAAAATTTGTCAGCACCTTGTGGCTCATATGGGAGGATCTTGTGGCTCGATTTATCTCTTTCGATCCTGCAACCTAAAATTAAGATGAACTAACGAGTATTCTGTGACTGTAAAGATGCTGTTGGACCGCCACTAACATGTTCACTTGGCAGGAATGTCGTGAGAGCGCTCTCCTCTTTGTGGTCCTCATACAGTACGTAGTTGAAACTACTGTAAAGCTACTCACTGTGTTTGCAAATTTAGATTAGACTGAAGATCTGAGAGAAGAATAAAAATATGTTATTAATTGTATTAGAATTCGCCCCGAATAGAATCTTCAAATATATATTCTTTTGGTCTTCGCTGTGGAACATATGGTTGTTAGGAATCTTTGCGGGATGCTTGGATTTCGGTATATGAGTAGATCTTTGATAGATTTCAACTGCTTTGTGTTGCTGGGAAACAGTATTATAGACATAAATGCATTAACCAATTTAAAATTCCGCAACAAAATCAGTTTTGGGGGTATGGGCTTCAAATTTGGTTGACATAGCAATAAGGGATTCGTTTTAGCTAACTATGAGATACCAGACGTTTCGAACATAGCTTATTGAGTAAATTTGCTATTGGAATAAAGATCTTTTTGGAGTGCCCTCGACTTTAGGCGAGTCTGTGCGTAGTGTTTTGGGTACTCTCTGTGCCTAGTAATAGGTTAGGCATTTCATCCCTAAGATTAACAAAAGAGCTATAACTCTAGATAGTGCAGGATTTGAGATATATATATATATCTGTTTTCAGATTCCAAGAGGCTCCAGAATTGAGTATTCTCTTAAGTAATTCGGAGTACAACTTGGGTCAAAAGTTGATAGTTGTGTCCGGGGAAGTGGTCAGATTTCCATGGCAGTTTATTTTGGATCTTGTCACAATAGCATGCAATAGCGCGTAACATCATATGACTATTTCGCTTCGTCATTCCCCCTGTGAGCAGTATTGCCGACTCAACCACCCTCCTCGATCGTTCTAGCACGTAACCGTTACTCTCACCCTTTTCGTTTATCTCACCCGGGTCTATGCGAATGATGGTTTGTACAATCATCCCTTGTATTCACAACACTCCCCTCAATTCTCAAGTCCTACTGGCAGTCAATTAATTACCTTGCGGTTTGCCTCTATCTTGCTTTGCCAGGAAGTAGACAGTGTTAATATTCGCCGGGCACGGTTGCAAGAGGAGGCGTAGGAACTTGAGATGGAAAAGGTTTCAGGACATTTAGAAAGAATCACATCACATATTGTTGAGTAGACAAAGCACAGTAAAAGGAGATATTTGTTTCATTTGTATTGACTAGAGGAAATGCCTGAATTGAGTGGAGAATTGATTAGCTATCCATAGAACCATGTGCATGTGTGCCCACACTTCGTATCATGACCCTTTATCTCGTCATTCCGACATCCCGTTAGGTTTCTTCATCAACGCGATTGTAGTAGAGAGTAAGCATATCGTCTTTTTTTCCTTCTTGACTTTCAGCCTCGGAATAACTTGGATCTTCATCAGCATAGACGTAAGTTTCCATGTCCCGAAACATCACGGGCGGGCATATGGCTTTCAATTTTTTCATCCAATCCTCTTCATCGGGCTTAGAAATCTCATTTTCGGCGAGATACCGCGCTAAATAAGCACAGCAAGAAGCTAGAGGGTCTTGCATAGCAACAAAGATCTCGTTCCGACCATTTTCCAATTTCTTGTATTTTTCAAGAAGCATTTCATCATAGTCCTGTATCTCGGGGCGGTCCGCTCGCGAAGATACAATGGATCTTGGTTCTTCATCCAACCAGTCTGATACTTCACAGGTAAGTCGCACGGTGGTTTCCAGCATTTCTCGAGTGTATGCGATGTAGCGTTCTTGGTAGTTCACCAAAAGTCTCCAATCAGACATGATTTTCTGATTGACTTTCATTGGTTTGTAGGTTTCGCGTTTGGTTTTCTTCTTGGGTTCCCATTCATTCATAGGTATCGCAAAATCTCTTTCGACGTCATCCAAACGGTACTTCAAAGTGGAAGAAGAGGTTTTGTCAGCTTCAAATTCCCCTGGATCAGCTTCCGACTCTGCATGGTCCTTCTTGATACTATCGCAATGATCTAGTATAACTTTAAGCACCTCTTCCACAGAGATTTTCACAATGGGAGTTTTCTTCTCCCCAATGTTCAGTTGTGGTTCTGCGTAATCCTTGTTTATGCCATCGCAGTAATCTCGTATATCTACAAGCACCTTCTTCGCATGATGACTTTCTTCGTTGGCTTTGTTAAGATTCGCTTTGAGATTTATTACATGTTCGAGCCGCGATGCATGCGTAATTATGAAATCCCGATGGAGTACATGAAGCTCCTCATCGAAGTTTGCGTGCTCCCTTTTCAGGTCCCGCATCTGCTTTTGAAAGGGCTTCACGCCGTTTTTGTCGGGTATCGCATTGGGTGGATCTTCACAATTTTTGTCAATATGCTTCCAGGCTTTTTCTAAGGCGAACAACCGGGCGGCCAGACTCTGGTGCCGAAGAACACCAGCTTCGAGATCAGGTGTATATTCTCTTCGCGAGAATAATGGAACCAAAAACCCACGTCCTGACAATCCAGGCCGAGTGTATGGTAACATGGTTGGTTTGATGACGCGAAACATGTTTGTAGATGAGGTGTCCAGGTGGTAAAGTGTTGACGGTAGGTTTTTGTTGTGTTGGGATGCTTTGGAAAGCTGGTACCTTAAATAACTAATCTCGATGGTTGTTTAGATGAGAAAAATGTCTGCTAAGTAGTTGTTCGTTATTGTGATCTCTTCATTTCTTTCCGGCAATCAGATGAAGAACAATGAAACGGCTGGAGACGGGCCAAAGAGAGAGCGTGTAAAAGTTATTGTGTAGGAGATTGACTGGAGGAGTGACCAGAAGATGTGTGATGAGAAAATCTGCGAGCTCTCTCATCATTTATATAGCGAGAAACTTCCTGTACATATCATTGCCAAGTGCCATCGAGACCATTGATTGTAACCTGTAAAGAATAAAGAATATATCTTGAAGAGCAGCTAATTCTCGAAATTGAAGTGGCCTAGCTCCCCCGTGCTAAGCCGCTGAGCCGATTAGTTGGTCCGTATTCAGCGAATACCTTGAAGAGCAGCTAATTCTCGAAATTTAAGTGGTCTAACTCCCCCGTGCTAAGCCGCTGAGCTGATTATTCGGTCCGTATTCAGCGAATAGTCTGATGAGGCGTATCAAATCCTGGTGTCTAATCTTCCCTTCAATGATACACGGTGTTGAATATTTATGGCAAGACGGATAGACAAGATGAATGCTCGACTTCGAATGCATGATATGAAAGTTTGCTACATTTGGCGTGCAGAACTCCTCTAGCCGCTCGGTAAATATGGGATCATGGCAGCTCTCTCTAATTGCTACCGGAAATACATCGATGTCTCGGATCGAAATATAATGCTCTTTTAGGAAGTTAGGTTTTGAGTCTAGCCCTTTCTTTCCATGTGTGTAAATGGGCAGCGCGATGGCGTGGTCGTGGTAGCATTGGATGAGGACATACTTGCGTTCTTTAGAGTAAACCGGGCCGAATACCGTGTTGGATCGATAACGATGATGTTCCTCTGCGGCTTCAAGGTTATAATCCGGTTCATGGGTTGCAGCACAAATGACTAGACCAGCTTTGTATTGGTTGGGCAGTTTACGCTTGCCGTATAGTTCATGTGGTTTGGTTGGCTTCGTTTGAGATTCGGCGTCGCAATACAGAGTCGTTCCGGTTGCTGGCCTCTTCCCGTTGTCTATTCCAAATGTGTTTACTGAAGTATTTTTAGACCTTACACCATTGACATCCTTCTCATACCAGAAATCCGGCGTTCCTACTGGTGTTCTGCCCTCATCGAACGGGGCCAAAGCAAATCCCGACTTGGGAAGTTCGACAGTCCCAGGCCCACTCCCTATTCGTCTGCCTGTTCCACCAACCGAGCGAAACGAGGATGTGCTATTTGTTCGTCCTGGCTGTCCTCTGTGGCGGTATTGAAACAAGTCTTCGCTATCGATTCCTTTCATTGAATCGCGACGGGTATGAGAAACATTCATGCTACTGTCCTCTCGACGGTTCCTGGATGGTAGAGCGTACGGATGAAAGGATGGCGCTCGAAAACTTCTCTGGGAGCGATCGGGGCCGAAAGATGTACCGCGATCAATAGAGCGTGGGCCGCGGGGAGCATCTCTGGATTGCGGTGTCCTCAGAGTCATCGTGCTTTTGTAACATCGACGGCTAGGCTCAAGCTATAAGTTCTTTTTATTTTGTGCCAGCAAATATTTCTCAAAGCATAAAGGGATTCGATATGCGATATACGTGAGATTGGTGATGCGTAAGCAATGTCTGTTATGCAGAGAAGCTCGAAGTTATAGCAAGACATTCGGTTGTTGGCACTTCTTAGGGTGGCTATTCCGGTTGCAGCATTACTGATGACATTTTCTTTTGATTAATAGGTCATCGGCAGCCTTTTGTTTCCAAAAGCCCCAAAATTGAGAGGTCCCGACAAAGAATCGCAGAGCTTTTGGGAATCAGATTCTCTTTGTTGCTTAATCCACGCTGTATTTAGACATGCCCCATCTACCTAAGTAAAACAATTACGTTTTACTCTCAGTCACAAGTAATTTGGTAATACATTTAGGCAACTAACGTAAAATTACAGAATTTCATTCGCATTTACCTCCTCGTCCGCCACCACACAAGCACCATCGACACCCTCCAACAAGCCAGGATCAGGTAGACAAAGCCACTAAGAACCAAGCCAGAAATATGCAGAATATTTCAGGAAGCAATATGGAGGCAAACGCGGAAAGTCAAGTTCATGTTGCTCAACGATCAAACACGTTACTTGAAGAGAACAGGGAACTTCACAACCAGGTTTTGGCGTTGCGGGAAGCGAGCGCTCAGAATCAAGCCAGAAACGAAGACATTGATCGCCTTGCATCAAAGTTTACCACCACACTTGCAGCCAAAGAGAGAGAAAAGCTAGCATTGGAGGAAGAAGTAGCGCGGTTAAAAAATATGTACCAAGTTGGGGAAGTGGAACATACTGGGTTTAGCTCAGATAAAGAATCTCTTCCCTGTTAGTATCATCCTCGCAAAGCAAGCTATTATTCCGATACTAACAAGAATATAAAAAGCTATAAAGTCAACGAATGAGCTTATTCACGTCCAGTACCAAGATCAAAAACTACTGGCTATGGTGTTGACACCCGTGATGATCGATCAATGGAACAAACTCATCAACTTGTGGGAAAAAATACAAGAATATAATCGGAAATGGCAAGAAGTTAGCTACGAAATGGAGATCATGGAACAGCCTGATGCTTCGGAGCAGTACGACGAAGAGACTCTCAGATCTAGGTATGACCTAGACAATGAGCAACTACAAACAATTACTGGCGAGCTCAGCAAGCTATATGAAGAGATGGTGGAGCCTACTGAGGTTCTGTTTCCAAAAGTTGAGAGCATCCTTGTGCATAATAATCTTTTCTCGAGGGATCCTCCTGGCTGGAGAAGAAAGATGGGCGTTCTTGGTCGAGAAGACTCCTTTCTGCCCCCTCCAAGTCCGGTTCCTGATGCGAAGGAGAATGTCGATGCAGGAAGCATCCCGGATCATCAAGGGGAGCCTACGCCAAAGTCAAATAGAACATCTCCTAGACAAGAGAATGTACCGGGCTTTCTGGGGGCAGATCATGACTCGGATAGTGATTATTACAAGGACGAGATAGTCTAAGGGATTTCCGTAGGGGAGAGCAGATGCAAAAGGATCCGTTGTCTCCATGCTTCAAGGCTCAATTGTCCAGAAGATATTTAGTGGCGATGCAAATAGAGATGAGTTGTTGGAGGTGGCATATTGAGTGCACGGACACTTTTGTGGCTGAAATTTGCCCCACCTAAGGCTTTTACTCTTGTGTAACCATGAGGAAGTAGCCGATGTTTTTCTTTTTTGGTCTCAGTACTGAGTAAAGCTCCGTTGATGGAGAAAGTCAAGCATGTGCATTATTCTACTCTATAGTTAATTTGGAACACACATCTAAAATCTCAATTTTACAAATCAATTTGCTTGTATAACCTCTTAGACTTCAACATGACTCTATACGCGATGTGGTCCCATGGCCGTGGCGAAAGGAGGAAGGTCACAATTACACAATAAAGTACGTGACCAGGTCTAGATTATGCGCTCTTACCTGCTGTTGATTATAAACACTCATCCGAATATGCCCTGCTCATTGCGTTGCCTTTACGTCAATCCCGTCCATTCACCAGACCTATTCTGCAGCGGGCCAGCCCGCTGCTAGGGAAGGTCCTACCACCTAGCGGCTACTAAGCGAGGAAACTGGTGCCTACCCCTTTACTGACATTCCTCCCAGCTCTAAATTCGCGCCGCTCCAAATTCAGAGACGACTCCGGTGCTCTCTGCAGAGACATCGCTAGGTCCCTTCGCGAGGTGAAAATAGTCATCCTTAGAAGTCTAATTCAGATCCCTCAACTCCAGTTCTACCAACTTTTGATCCAGGGATGGCTGCTCGCTAACTCAAGGGCAACAGCATGATACGGTCTTAGACTATCGTCGACGATGGATACCAAGTAAAGCTCCTAGGTATCATCTACTCAGACTCTTACGATACTGCTCGAGCGTAGATCTCAGGTGAACCATTTCATGTACCTACTCCAGTGGTTGGATCAGCTATTTCCGACAAAATACCCCTGAATGCGGAAAGGTCATGAAAGAGTCCATGAGCCGGCACTATCGCATCTTATTATTTATGTTCGATATGAACGTTGGTGCAGTCAACTTTCTGCGTCAGTCTCTGGGCCGCTGTGTCGCCTATTCACAGCAGCGATCTCCTTCCGCGCATCCCCCTTACCCAACCGTGACATGACGCTAGCTTCTAACCTTGCTCGCCCCCGCCATATACCTCTTTCGCTACGTTTGCCCAATCACCGTTTTTTTTTCGCTATCTGTCTCTATCCATCCATCCACCGGCCTCAAGGCCTCTTGATGTCATTTTCCTACGCTATCTCTCTGACTACCTATCACTTCACCATTTCCAGTCTCCCCTCTTTGCCAATACTCCATCGAAATCAACTCTGGGCATAGAACGAATTCGTTCATGATCTCAGAGGGATGAGCGTCTTTGAGTAACTGTGCATGACAGTTTTTTACGAGACGGACACATAAAGATACCATCGCCGTCATTGTGAATCTTTCGTGGTCAAAGCTCACTCCAAATATCGGAGATAGTAGAAGATGAAAAACGAAAAGTAGAGAACACAAACCCCGAAGGAAAAGAACAAGAACCTAGATGATTTGCGTATCAATCTCATAGCAGTCGAGTTTCCAAAAAAAAAAAAAGAAAAAAAAAAAAAAAAAAAAAAGATTACCAAGACTTAACGATGGTCTTCTTGGTCCTTCGTACTCAAGAAACGATAGATTGGAATCTTACCTAGAGGTTCGGCAATTAATGCTGGCGCAAATGATTACCTCTCGTGTGATTTGATATCATTCATGGTAGATAGTTGCTCAGAGAATGTTATATGATTAATGAATATTCACTGCTATGAAAGGTAATTATATTGAGATAACATCATGATCATGCTGGGGCACAGTGTTTTTCTTAGATTTCCAGGCTATGGCCCTTTCTTCTCGCATTTTCTGCAACTGGCCCCTCCAGACAAAACTCGACCAGAGAACCATCAGACCGTCCCAACTGATTCTCATTTAAATTTATGGTACACCATCCAGTCATCAAATCACATACAAAATAATTGGAGAAAATCAAGATATATCAACAAAGGCCTCCTGCATAGATTGACAGACTAATCGACTAACTGACTGACTGACTGACTAATAAGAAACCACGATAGCGACATCAACAGCACAACAGCACTTAATTTTCTCCTCGCCCTCCGCAACCGCTTTTTCTATCTTCACCTCCATCTCAGCCTAGCTCATCCCGATCATCACTCCACACTCAAAGGTACTACTACGCATAAGGAGAAGGGTAGCAACAACTACTTTATGAAACCTCAACTCAAAATTCATCCACCAATCCCCTCCATGGTCCCAACTCATCCTTCTTAACAAAATCCACAGTCCAGAAAGAAAGAAAGGAAGAAGAAAAAATCAAATCAGCTGTGCGCAGAGGAAACTCGTTGACATAAACGAAGGTCGCGGAGATCAAAAGAAGCAAAAAGCGAAACTAGAAAGTAAGCTAAGGACATCAGATGAAAATCCAAAGCAAGAAAGTGGGAAGAATAAAAGACATAAGTCGTGTAGAAAAGAAGACAACGAGAGAAAAGAAAAGAGAGAGGCAGAGAAAGATCGGCCTCAATGAATCCCACACATTATGATAAACTCCGCAAGAGCCAGTGCGATTTGCAAGGCCTTTGTATACCCCATTCCCAATCCATGCTATACCAAACCAAAATCTCCATGTTGTCCTATGCCAAATAACAACCAGTTCCCTTTGCAATTCCGTCCCATTTCCTATTTCCCCCATTTCATCCAGCCAAATTCGTAAAATACCTGTGCGTCCCATACAGGGGATCCCTAGACCAAAGCAAAACAAAAGTACTATAACTTTCGTTCCCAACTCCCAGCCACACGAAAATGGATTGAGCCAAAAAGAAAAGCAAGCTGATAATTTTTTTTTGGTTTTGTCTTCCCGTTCGTTCCAACATTCCTAGATGCAAAGACTTTTTGTGATCCCATATTCCCATTTCTGCCACCATCGACACATTCTTATACCCTGTGCAACGCATCTCCATGCAAATTTATGTGTCAGTGTGACATTGTAATATGATATTCCCTACAACACTCCCTAGTGTTTCCTTGCGCCACTCAAGCAATCAATGATATTATGAAATGACATGAAAAGTTTCCCAGCAAATAAACAAAGAATTTCCGAAAGCTATTGTGCTTCAGAGTGGAAACCCTGAAAAGAGATAAGTAAGGGCGAGTGTTTGTGAGTTAAAGAAGAGGGGTAACAGCAGAACTGGTTCCCCTCGTAGGTAAGGTCGAAATCATAATCTCGACGGAGTTTATGGCTAGCTGATGTTCAGTTCCTGAGCAAGTGCCATTGTAGGAAAATACCCTTCTGATTTTGGAACACCCTCCCATCTGCCACAATGTCTACCGAGTGTATCTTGCGCGCCAGTGATGCTTGGTAAGGAATAAGCTCCTCCTGAAGTATACTCTTGCTTGATTTTACCAGGCACATATTCGGGGAGACTTGGTAATTGGTTTCGTGGCTCCGCTCCTTCCCAGATCGGTGCTGGATAGTACAAATAACAGTTAGAGTTCTCGATGCCTTTTGCATCTTCCGCAGATAGAGTAGGCTCCATTGGAATCTGTACAGGAGCAGAACGGTAATGATGTGAACGGCCGTCATACGTGGAACCGTAGCCAGAGCCCGGAAGCATGGATGAGGTTCCTGACATGTTGATATCTCCTGGTGTGCGAGATGTACCACCAGAAGTGGTATATGAGCCACCACCACCTGCACCTCCAGCGCCTCCCGGACCAGAGCTGGCATTACTGCCTCGGCGCTCGCTTTGGTAATGTCCTGGAGAGCGACCTCGCACAACCATGGGAGCGGACATGCGGACTGCAATTTTGATCCATTGCTCTTGAGAACCCTGTCCTATATTCGCAAAAAGCTCAACCAGAAGATGATAATACTGCTGAGCAGCTCTCCGCTTGCCATTGTTTGCCGTAGCATTTTTGAACTGAATGCGCTCAAAGGTAGCTTCGATATTCTGTTGAGTTGGTGGTTGAGCAAAAGTTCCGTCGTACATCGATCGACCTCCACCAAGCCCATTGTCATTGCTGTACATGTTATGTTGGGTATGCGGTCGTGGGGATAGGTTAATTCGAGGTGGTTTCTCTTGCGGTCCTTTGTCTCTTTTCGGAGTATGTTGAACCAATTCGATCGCTTTTCCATCGCGCGCGTCTACTACCGCCGCTATGGACATCGCGAATCCATTTATTAATGGTCTCTGCGAGCCCGGCAACATAAGATGTACAGGACCATTGGGATTCAACGGCTGAAGCATAAAAGAGCAGCTCAGAGAGAAGTAATTTCTTCTATAACAAGTCCAGTCCGACTCAGCCAAAAAAAATCCCTTGTCAATCTTCGCGAAGATTTCTGGGGTGATGATTTGACCATCTGCTGCCTGGAGTGTATTTATGACCTCTGTCGCGTTAAGTGGAGGGGTGAGTTGCCCTCCAAGCTGAGCTCCCTCCATATTTGTTGGACTTGCGAAAGCGCTTGACGATGGTGATAATGGCACGCCTCTTACAGTGCCAGATGTCGAAGGAGATCTGGATATTCCGTCCGTCCTTCGCAGATGCGGTGTTCCACCTGCGTATAAATCTCGTGCGCTTATTGGTGATGTTGGATGTGGTAAGGCAGGTGAGCGCGAAGGTGGTGCCATTCCAGGGGAGGAGTGACTGTGCGGATAGATCATTATCATCTGTGCACAACAAAGATGATGGTGTGTTGATGTACTTAAAAGAGGAGTGAAGATACGTACATGGAATTTAGCCGTGGCTTAATATCGGGCATGGAATAGACTGAGGGGCTCGGAGAAAAGTAGGGATTGCTCCCACCCGAGTACGTGGGACCGCTCAGCGTGGACTGATAGGAATGCGGGTAAGGAGAAAACGAAATGTTGGGCGGGTTTGAGCTTTGATTCTGATGGTCGATCGAAAATCCAGGACTGTGAGAGGTACTGGAATCGGAACTGAAACTGAGCTATCAATCAGCCACAGGTCTGAATGACCGTAAGACAACATTTAAGGTTCTGAGGCAACGCTATCTTAGGAGCAATATTCTTCATGACGGGAATGATGCCCAGTTGGACTGCATATGTAGGACAGCCAACACAACCATTTGTTGCACAAAGAAGCGGGCACTACTCGCGTGATGCAAACCATTAGGGAAGTGCAGGCTTGGTCGAATTAGAGGCATAGGCTGTGCAACAATTGGAAAAATGAGCAATGACGATGTGTGAAGTCGTGGCAGATTGGCTGGCGCTACTAGGCTGAGCGATAATAATGTAACCAGTAAATGCACGAGGTATTTGAAACGACGATAACTGAGAGACAACGCAAAAAGTAGTGCATATGCCTAAATGCAGGGTTGATGAGGGGGTACATCGGGAAGAAACAAACGACCAACGAACTTTGTGAGTAGACTCACCGTACATCATCTGTTGCGGAAAGTGTCATATATCTCATCCCCATATCAGAGGGTAATGGCCGATGGTGAGCGAATTCCTGTCTTGAGGAGCTGTCAGGCTCTGGTTCGGATCCGACGATAGATAAAGACGAATGGCCTGAATAAGCGGCTAAGTCTGAGATATTACCAGCTTGTGACATGAAGTGATCGATTGTCAATTTTTGATGTGTTAAAACTGCGCGGGGTGGGGTGGTTAGCATCGGGATGACAGAAACGCAGAAAAAAATATCCGAAAGATTTTGCTAATACGATCTGGATAAGAGATGTGACAAGGGAAAGATCTGCGAATGAAAGGAGAGTATAGCGTTGAACGGAAATGACAGAAATGTGCCGCATGAATGATGGCTCATGGGGGCCGGGCGGATAGTTGTTTTGAGGGTCTCTTGCAAGGAAATGTAGACGGGATATTGGCAGGAGAAGATTCGGGTTGTCAAAATAGCGGATTGTTTTAGGATTGGGCATTTCATTTCCTTTTCCCTCAGCCGTCCCTCTGGTGTATTTCAACGGCGAGATTCGGTAAGGTAGTGATAAATGTAACACACGGCAACTTTGTTCCATGGACATTCCGTTTCACCAGTTTCTGTAGGGCATTACACCCGATGCTGTTCGTTTGATGCGACACCATTTGAGCGAAGGAATGGAGACGATAACACAAACCATCGTAGGAACTGTTGAGCGAAAAGACCACCACCACCATCACCACAAAAAAGCGACAAACAGGATGACTCTCAAGATCCAAACTACTGACGTTCTTTCGAAGCAACACAGAAAAGCAAAGAAAACTCAACAGATTTTGGGATAAAATTGTTTTGTTGAAAATGAGAAATGGAAGGAAAGCAGATGGAGCTGGAGCAGAGATAGGTGAGAGGGGAAAGAAGTATGCAGCAATATAAAAAAAGACTGTTTCAAAAGAAAGAAAAAGGGATTGCATAGCTTACTTACTATCGTTCATTTGCAGCCTCGCCCTCCTCAAAATGCTCTTTTCTCGCGGGAAATTCCCACTTGCTTACTACCTCGACCAGATCAAATGAAGCGAGGTCGAGAGTCGACGACGATAGTGAGGCGCGGACCTCTCGCGGACGAAAGACGCGTTTAACAATGATTTGACGAAGTTTGATTTGCAGGTCTTTCGCTCCAAATCGAATCAACAGGTCTTTTTAACGTGGTACAATTGGTAGTCTAATAAGACCAACAACGGCTTGGACCGTTGTCCCCGAAATTTTGGGGTGAAATGGGAGGGGGGGTTTGGGTTGAAGGAAGGATTTTTGGTTAAGAGTGTGATACGGTAGACGGTAGTGGAGATCGCTCCTGGTAGGTAGGTGAGGTGAGCAGGGCGCGGGTAAGGATAGGCCGGACCATTCACCGTAGGCCGTTAAAGGTAGGCGAAAGTAATTCGAAGACGAACGAATCCAATGGGCTGGAAGAACCCAAATAAGAAGAATGGACTACCAGCACCGACCAGGACGGACCAAGACCAACCCCGAATCAATTGGTGGGTGGGATGAGATGTGGATGGGCAGGGGGATGGTTGGATGGTTGGGGGTTCAGGATGGATGGCTGAAGAAACCTGCGATAGAGCGCGAAGTAATTCAGACCAAAACTTTTTTCGATGTTTTCCCTCTTTTCTCGCTTCGTTTGATTGGGGGAGGGGGGAAGCGAGTGGATGGGTTGGATGGGTGGGTGGATGGATGGACTGGGAAGTTCTCGTCTGGCTGCACTTTGCCTTTTGCGTTGCGTTGCGTTGCCTTGCCTTGCGTTGCCTTGCCTCTGCCTTACTTCTGTTACAATGGAGGCGTATTCCGTATTCTTTTGCTGATTGTCGCCAATGCCGGCAATGCTTCTGCTGCTACTGCTGCTACTGCTTCGGTTCTCCGTGCTTGTATGTGCCTTTGCGCGAATGAGGATGCGTCAGTTTTCTGCTTCTGGTCGTCGCCTGGTTGTTCTGTACAGTCCGGCGTTTCTATGCACTAAAAGATTGCTGCGATTGACGATGCACTTACTCCCTGCAGGTCCCTCCAGATTGGATTCGAGAGCTTCCGAGTGAATCTTATTTCGGTTACCTAGGATATGACAGTGCTATTGTAATTTCTTCTCCTGGCTGGGGCCGAGTGAATAGTTCTATGGCTGCTGAATTGGGCTTCGCTGCCAATCCTTATAATTCCAGATCCCAGGTCCAAGGTAGAGAGACGGCCTGTGGGTAAACAGTGCGAAAGTACCCACCAAGAATGCACTGCAGCTTTCAGCCAATAAGGCGCTGAGAGGAGGTGCGGGCAATGATGGAACTGCTGTAGGACAACTCGAGCCAGCGCAAAATCTACAGGGCCGAATCTCAAAGACTTCCCAAAGGAGTATCGAGAAATAAGTATATGCTGCGACGGCTGCAATGGAGTAGTAATATGCACGAAATTGCCAGGAATACCCTCGCAGTACCGTCCGTCTATTCAACGTCCCGGATGTGTTCTCGACCCGCCCCAGCTGCTTTGGAATCCTTACTAGCAAGGAAGGTGGAAAAGTGCGGCGAGGAAAATGTTATGCTGAAAGCTGTGCAGATATGTCGATTATACGATGATTCGGTGTTGTCCAATCACTATTTTCGTATATTTGCTTATTGCTTGCTTGCTTTGCCTTCCCTTGCGCTTCCGGGTTTTGCCTTGTCGCGGACCCACTCCGTACCGTACTCCTGTTGCTACTTGTCGCAATCGAAGTAAAGTAGCCTTTCAAGGGTTCTTTTACGTTGAGCGTGGATGCTGGAACTTGCTTCCGCCGCTGACAATGACGGCTTAGTGCGTTGATGAGGTTGTGTGTGGATGGATGGGTTGTATGACCTGGACCGTTGACAGGATAATGAAGATCCCTCAATGGCTGCCGATCCTCTTTGGCCTTTTGGGGGCCGAATGCTTGTAGCCGACCGAAACCTTGCAAAAACAAAAGTCAAATGCGGTCACTTAAAAGGTCGAGCCGTGCAGTAGGGTACCCGTCTTTCGATCGGAGATCCCTAACTGAGTATTGGTATTGGATAGCTCTCTCGGATATCGTAAGCTATGTAGGTAAGCCGGAATGTCGTATGTATAGGTGTATAGGTATATAGGTATAGGTGTTGGTGTGGGTATGGGTTGGGTATGGGGTATATTGAGTACCGGTTGGAACTAAGGTGTGGTAGATGCAATGGGTGCAGTTTGTGTGGATGATATCAAATGTACTCTGAGGTAAGAATAGTTGTACGTTCCAGCTAAAGGGATAGAAGTATTCGAGCAGGAACAATGTTTCCTGGTCCTTTTATTGAGATATCTCCTTTCTTTTGTATCCACCTCTCGTCGGGGAATAATCCGCTCGAGGACAATTGGAACAGTAGCTGTGCGGAGAATTGCAGAAAACTCTTCAGACCGAAATGCACGAAAACTGCTGGAAAGATGCAGTTAGCCTACGAAGGATTTTCGATTGAAAGAACAAGGATCGTTCAAGAGCCTGCGAATGCAAGCAGGGCAATTGTGACATAGTGTAAAAAAGGCTGTAGGGTGTGAATGAATGGCTATTATGCCCCTTCACCGAAAGGGTATAACGTGGGCTGGGATCTTAAATGCACGGCTGATCCAACGCTCCGGTTAATGGGCAATGAAAATGAAAACAAGTAATGACAATGAAATCTAAAAGTACCTTTCTATGTCAAGTAGTGAGGCCGACAACTTGTCTGACTATACTTTTATACTGCGAAGTGAAGCTGGCAGCGGCGACAAGATTGAGTTTGCTACCCGAGCAAAATATGTTGATGAATGGGTTTGTAATATGCAGCTAGCACTCTTAAAGTCTTTGGACTCTGGGGTGACTCTCTGGTGAAGTAATATTGATCTCCAATGCGATGTTAGACTGAAAAGGTTTCTTGAAGGATGACGAGCTAATATGATGTGATGCAGATATCCACGGAAGGAATTCGAGAGATATATGGTATCCCGAGATTCCTGCTAACGGCGACCAGTTTGGTTCGAGTGATCTTTGTTATAATAATAATCAACACGTGGATATCCCAAGAGGAAGCTTCTTCGAGTTACATATCAGCTACTTTTCGAATCAAGATCGATGTGATCTTCTTGAGCTCCAATCTCCTGGAACTAGACTTAACGTTACCGAAGCCGGAGGTACCGGATTGGACTCGCACGAACTCTGAGTCAATAAAGATCTCGGGCAAATAAAACGTTGCGCAAAATCCAAGAAGGGGTGATGGTGATCCTGAAGTTGGCTAAGACTTTGATAGGAAAGACCTAATCACTTAGCTTTTTTTAAGCTTTGGTGACAAGACAAGCGCGCGGCATGACACCCAGATCTAGCGGAAGATCATTATCTGCTTCTGAGAGGCCAGTGTGAAGTATCCAAAGCAAAGTAGCAATCCGTTTTGGGGATCTGTTCGCATTTACAGGCAGACCCTTGGAAGGGCTCCTTCGTCGATGCAGGAACACAATAACTATTTTCCTTGGAACTAAGTTTACTGTATGTTTGATTTCGTGGACCAAATCAACTATGATCGACCGAATATGACTTGTCACATACATCAGGTACATTCCCGGCAAGGACGCCCGAATCACTAAGAACGCATCGCAGCTGATTCCTCCAAAAAAAACTCTCAGCGGCGCAGAGAGACGTGCTGGCCGTCAGTCACTCTCAAGCCAAAATATCTTAAACGATACTCGCTACAACTGGTCCATCTAAGTGGCAATATGTCTAGATGCAACTCGCATATCGAAAGGAAGATATTCATTGGTCAGTGGCAGAGGAGGTGCCATTGCGCCATTAGAACAGCACTAATATATCCTTCCATATAAGATTACAGAAGGTATGCATGTCCATGGCCAATAATATTATCTGCAATGACCAGGCGTCCCTTTTAGGAAAGGGATTGAAAAGTCTTTGACCTGTGATACTGCGATATGCTCAACAGGTGAGCATTAGGGTCTTCCAGGATGGCTGTTAGGCTGTCGATATCCTTCCTATCGTCATTATTCTAGGACTTGATAATTCTGGGCTTCTTCAAGCTACCATACAAATGGATTGCTACCTGACTTTGTCGTTGGTTGAGTTCGTTTGCTTCGACACGTGTTAGGTTGGTGAGGAAAATAAGTTTATTTGTTAACTATCACTACTAGTATAGATCCATAAGTGTTTACCTCCACAGCCCCAAAGTCAACCACGGTACAGGACATTTTTGAGCCCCCCGAGCCCCCTAATAGTTCGCGGCGCCATGCAACTACCGACACTTGTTTCGGCCCCTCAATTCACCAACTTTTGAAAAGGACTTTCTTATCATGGTTGACATGGCTCCATTGAAGGTTTTCTGAGTTTATCGCCTTTTGTCTCAGACCCCCAAAAGCTACTTCCTGTTTGACGCAGTAGGATGTCTACATTCGCTCACAATTATCGTAGCTCTGTGACCCTATAGCAAGATTGCCTTTTCGGTAACGATTGGTCTTTCGCGGATGTGGCTTTCCTTTAGTCTACTCTAGTGTTTAATTGGCCGAGTCAGAGGCAGGATCAGATATTAAACCTTCCGCTGAGCGAGTATCAGCTGCTCCTCTGCAAACTGGCTAACATTTTCGACGCCCCCATTCCACTCGAATCGAGACGCCCTATGTGCATCATTCAGAACTAAAGCTAACTCGATCTATCTAACTTATAGTTGCACCGAATAAACACAAAGCTTACTTGAAATGCTTTCAACACTGTCTTTGATACGGCAGTGATAATTGTGCTATTTGGGCCCTACAGAGTGGGAGGTGCTTCGCGTTAAGAAATGGGTGAGAAGAGATTGATCTGGCGACCACCTTCGACGTCGTAGCGAAGTCGTACTGCAGCTACTCAGTCACGGAAGATTCCCACGACCTCATCATTTTTCATCTCAGGCCAATTGGGGCTGTGCTCATGCTTGGATGCTTCTTGTCGAAAAGCACACTGTCTACCAGCCAGCACCGACGGCTCAGTAGAAACATATCAATCCGCTTTCAACTGAGAAGCCGTTTCGATGCCGAAGCACGGACACGCCCACAATTTTATTTGGCTCCTCCTTAACCATGCTCATGCATAGTCCTATGCTTCCCCGCGTCTAGTTTCGTTTTCGTAGCGCGAGGGAGAAGCTATTCTTCGAGCCCTCAATCATCCACCATAATTTCTTTACGAATGGGGTTCCTCGTATCCCGGAAGTCATAAAACTCTACAACCTATCATAGGCATGCGACCACCTCCTTCCTATATGCAGCTAAGCATAATGATGCCGCGCCGCCTTTTGGGTCACGCTCTCAAACATAAGCTGCATCAAAGGCTTGCTGCAAGGTGCCGGAACACGCTCTCCTGCTAGCCACGTGAATTGTGCTTCGAAAATCCCAGGAACAACTTTTACTTCTTCCATCCATATCCTTCAAATCTTACCAAACAAACGATTTCACTTTGACATCCTAGAGTGAGAAATCAGGATTTTGTTTGCCTTTTGCACAGCTCGTTGTATACAACCACAAGGGATTTCAAGCCCGAGTCCCGATAAGCAAATATAGATCGTTGACTCAACTATCGATCCTAATCGAAAGCTGGGCAAGGCAGGTAAAATTTCCGTTGACCATTCATCTGTTGAGAGATTGAAGCATCGGCCAGAAACGAAAACTTTCGCAGATTCTGTTTGGTTGCAGCATACCAGTGAGAGTGTCGGCTCGGGCCGGGGTGTGTCTTTCCCTTCAAACACTCAACGGTGGGTTGATATCATTCAATTTTCGTGGGATTTGAGACCATTGAATGAAGTGCAGATTTGCTGCAAAGATGCTCATGATGGTCGGGTGGGATCTCCAGCTACTGACAAAGAAACAAAAATCAGCCTCCTTCATCGCACTGGCCCATCCCAGGAATTCCCCCTAAGAAACGTTTCACAGCAGCGGTACTGCTGTGCTATATTGTGTTGCGTAGTGCCCACGATCTCTGTACCATATGATAAATCTTTTCCGTTCGAGATAAAAACCACCCCAGGTTACACACCCATTTTCGCGGGCACCCAATCAGCAGGTCTATTAAGTTTCTTCCTTCGATAATTTCCTTGGACTTTTTCGTTTTCTTTGTTGCTTTTTCTGATTGGATTTTGGTCAACGGTTGCACACGGCACGGGTGGGTGAATTTCATGTGCCGTTTGTTGAGTTGCTCGGTATTCGCTTTCTGGGCCTGGACTGGACCATGGAGGGGGTGTTCAGAACGCAGATGATTGAAGTCTTTCTCAATACAACGCCCACAGATCAATGTTGTATGGATTCAAAATGGTCATTGTTTGCCTTTGCTTTGCTTTATTCGCAAGGCAAGGTTGTTTGTTATGAGCAGGGAAAATCGATGATGGATGCATCAACATCGGGACATACCTGCTTTAGCGAGTACCTAAGTGTAAGTTTCGTGCATCCGGATGCAACCTGATAGGTACATCAGATATGTACTAGGGAGGGTGTAAGCACTCGGACCAATTCAGTATGGTGGTATCTGGAGCCTTTCCAATTGTGCCGTCTTATGCATACATTTAGTTCTCTCATTTCCAGGACAATTCCGTGCGTGCAGGTGAAGAAATACCTAGGTACCTTGCAGGCATTATATCACCACGAGGAGACTACACGCCTGTCTAATGGAAAGGGGAAACTGAGGAGAGCATGACGAAGAGAGAATACAAGAAGGGGGAGAGATAGGAACAACATGATTGCTCATTGGTGAGGTTTGCAGTGGCCCTTGTAGATACCCAGGCACTTACTTCCCCGAGTGTCATATTCTCGAGATTGCCGCTACCTGGTAATCTGGTCCCGGAAAAGCCATATTCTTGTGTATCCCGGTAGTCATAATGCCGCGATGAATAGCATCATGCGGGGACAATAGGCCTGAAAAGCGGTCATACGATTAGCAGCCTTCGAGTATGAACACTCCGGCAAAAGCCAGCAATCATAGGGAAACGCACCAAAGCAGACCAATTTCCTTTCCAACCACTATCTCCACCAACCGTTCATCGCCCCCCCGCAGTCTTCCTTGACAGACATTCATCTGTCGCTCTTGACGCAATGCATATTGATGTGTGTAGTTAAGCATTTAGTACGACTATACTATACTTATACTGCAGTTGGTGTGCGCAACGCTTTCCCGTTTGCAAGCTTGCATGCCCAGAAACTGTCGAGATCCAGAGTTTTCCACAATTCATGATCTTTTCGCCAATTAGACGACTGTCCAAGTTTGGGAACAATCCATGCTAATCTCGATTTGTACTGGTGCCCGTCTTGTTGTCTCCACCAAGAGCATCCTTCCTCCAAACCTTCTGCCGATCCGAAACCTTCCATCTTCGGCTTCATGCCTTTTCCTATGTGCGTGATCACATATCCATTATGTATATTATCGAAGGTGATATTGGACCTTAACCAATATTCATGCAGCTGCTCAGATAGGTGTAAGATTCCAAGCAAGATTAACCTTAATTTCTGAGCGACATGTCAAATCTAATCTCACGAACGTCTCACCATAGAACTGGTGAACCTTCTCGACTACAAAACGCTCCCTCTCTCGTTTCCGTTATTTCAGCACGCCTCTCCGAGGACCCCCAACCATTAGCTTTCATAGTGACTTGCATGTTTCGTACATATGCTTCTGTCTGTATTGACGCCCTCGGCTTCCCATGCCTCGGAACAATCCACCAATCCTCGTTCGTTCTTCACGAAAGAGTCTATGAGGTATTTCCGACTGCTGCGGGTCAAGCGAACACAACAGATGCTTGATAGGGTGTATAACATACCGCAAATTATTATTACGAACCGAATGAAAAGAAGAAGAAAAAAAGGCCGAAACCGAAACCGACATGTTTCCACCACGAAATCCACCGTTCCCACCATCCTACCGAACTCTCGGGATCCGCTATCAAACAATGACAATTATAAAAAGCATCAAGTCTACCAGAAGAAGAAAATCAGCCGTTCGTTTTTAAGGCAGTCAGCAAGATGGCGACGTACAGATCACTACTGACCTTCAACTTGGCTTAGATTTGTCCCTCCTACTCTCTGCCTGCTGTGTAGCCTAAGGTCATGCGGCTACCTGCTGCGTAACAATGGGCTTTCGCGATGCTTTTTTACTGAGGCGGAGGCAGCTCCGTAAGATGTTATTCGCCATCATCAGTTCATGGGATTTGTCATATGCTTTGACCCTGAGATGAACGGCCAAAAATCAAGACTTCGGAAAATTTGAGTCTTGCCTCCCTTCTCTTTCATCTTACCTTCCCTTCTTTTTCATCTTTCGCCATTCCACATATCGTACGGTCCCGCCCACTCATATTGGCATTAGCGGTTGGTCCGGGCCTTAATGATTATTCATTAAGAGTGGAGTGTGTTAGAGATAGGTAATGTTGGATGGTAAGTGCAATTGATATCCAGGTTTCATTAGTGGCGTGGGGTTCAGATCTCTAGGGATAAGTTGGGTTGAGGTAGGGTAAGTTGAGCGTCCAGCAGCCGGGATGCATTTTGATTGGAGTTTGTTTTCGATACAATCTTTGTCTAATACAGGCTCAAGGCAAGGGAAGAGGAAGGGTCGATCGGAAGATAAGGTGGATCCTTTCGTTGGTTTTCGTAAGACGCTTCTATCCTATCCGCTGGTTAGTTCACAGTTCTAGTGTTACTGCTATGCAGGTTAAAAGGATAGGTCTGAGGTCGTATATGTCAGGTGGGTGTTTTCCTGCATGGGGATAATCTCATAACCCCTAGTGGAAGGAATGATCACCTAAAAATCACCGACTTGAGCTCCACACTTGGAGACCCCTTTTATATCCGGGAATTCCCAACAAGTAGAATTGTCAGGTGGGCGGCGCGCATGGGGGACAGCAAGCAGGTAAAGCAAGGCAAAGCAAGGCATCATGAAGTGTTCACTTTTCATTCATCGTTGGGCGGACATACATAAAGCACAAAAAGATCACATGCAACTTCCCCCAATACAGCCAAGCTTCTCAAATCCATGAGAGCATATTGTTTGCCTACTCGTTCATCACATATTTCTATCCTGCGCAGCAACATAGGTAGCTTGCAGCATGGCATCATACCTGCATCAACACTCGGGCATCTAGGAAATTTTGCATGGCTATACAAAGCAATGCAGATGTGTATGTATGCGTGTCAGAACCATATCGAAAGCTTTTCCGAACGTCCTATCCCCCCAAAAGAACTGAACATCATGAATCACCGCTAGTTCAAAAGAATATTAGAATCCCTACGTGTGTTACATGAGGCTGATAGTGAGGAATGAACAGGATTTTAGAACAACTAGTGAAACTTGGACGCACAGGTTCCCACCCCCAGGGGAGCTATTCCGCTAAAAGTGTCCGGATTGCAAACTACGGGTATTGCAACAGGCAGGAGAAGGAGCTAGGGGGGTGGGGGGTTTGGATTTGGCTACACGAAGTGCTCGGTGTCTATCTTATTTGTCTTTCCCATAGAATTCCTTGTTCATTTATTCATCTATTCGTTCACTCATCCTCGCGGAGTAAGGGGGCTCAGAAAGATCATCTCGTTATCTGGCGATAGTCCATAAGTTTAGTGACACGTTACTTGCCATTGCCACTTTTCTCTCTATTCGGAGCGATCCCCAAGCCTCTTTTCTTCCTAATGTGCATTGGGATTGTGTTTTAGGCAGCTTAAGCTCAGCTCTAGCTGAGGGGTAGTACCATCATTCAGTATGATCGGTATTAAAGAAGCTAGCTACTAGGTGAACTATCGAATTATCGCACGCTAATGGCACTCGGATACGCTGCTCTTAGGATTGCCTGTTAGTTAGGTCTTTAGTCAACCAGGCACAGACGTCGTTCTAAGATGTATGTGCTTCGGATGCACATATCCTAGGGGTCGGATGAAGCTATACGGGTTTGACATGCTGAAGGATTTAGAATTTGGACTAAATTAGACACTCATTCTACCTTGTGACTGAAGGAGACATCTAAGTATATGTTAGTATCATTACTTGCAGACCTAATATTGCATTCAACCTTGTTTCAAGGGCCTGCCATGTGATCTATCTTATTTTGACTTCCGCAATCATATCCATCTTTGAATTATCATCGTTCTTCTCCTAGGCACTTTCTCCACAAACCATAGCATGCTGAAATGTGTCTCTTCAACTCTATTTTGAATCTCGTTGACACTAAGAAAGAATGATATTGTGCTGTTGCATCCTAGGTTTAGCTTCGGCTTCCTCATTCATTTCTGCTATCCCCACGCGGCTTGGTGAGCCCAGTGAGCCATTCTCATCCAGAATACCAGTTGAGCTCTATCTCCACTTCAATCCTGCCAGAGCTCTACTTTGATAACTTCTACGAGGGCGGGTTTATTATTTCCACGCACCCCCTTCAGTGGAAGTCAAGCGTCAAGTACATAAAGGAGGTCAGATTCTAATATGCAAGTTCATAGATCTGGTATCTAGTTCTCTATAGAATTACTTGTGGCTCAAAGGTCCCAAATTTTCTGCAATGATACAGGCTTTTAAATGACAGATATAGAATTATCAACCGTGGCACGTCCTATCCTCTCTCTTAACTGCTATGTATTTTCTACCTATGAAAGCAGCTGCCCGCTCCCATCCCTCTATCTTTCCCACCCTCAGCATGATCTGCCGCTATCATCAAATCAACCAACCTGATATCAGCCCTTCTCTACTCTCTCCCTAGACGCATCCCCTCACTCGCCTCACCCAGTACTTCCCTTTTAGTCTTTAAACCGTATATATAACAAACCTCAGCCACGTATCTTTTACATTGACCATGGTATAGGATGCCCCCAACTCCTTTCTGTACCTCCTTTCGATAGCGGTCTTCTTTCTACTGAGTCACTGCATTGGAGTTTGGAACGATTGGGGGATTTGACCGAGGTCTAGGACAGGGCAAGGGAAGGGGAAGGGAATGGAGTGATGTGACGTTGCATTGTGGAAACGAGGTTGCGAGTTGAAGTAGAGATGGAATAGGATGGGATGAAAAGAGAGTAGTGAGAGTTGGGAATGAATGGAAGAATACAGTATCAAATCATCAGTCACGGGATGATGGAAGGGAAATGAGAGGATAAGCAAAGAGCATGCGCACTAGAAACAAAACTGAAGTAGAAATGAGATGGAAAGATACACGGAGCTCATTGTTGTGATTGATCATTGAATCGATGAAGGATCAAGTGTCTTAAATCTATGGTGCAGGAGGAAAAAGAACAATATAGAAGTGCAATGCTGCTACAAAAGGTATCTGCCTGATGCTGAGGAAGTCGCAATGATGCTGACATCATATTCACGGCCTTTTATTCACCTGTCTGAAGCTCGAGCTGCATCGGGCAGCATAATTGCAATACTACTTATTCATTCATCATCTTCATTCATCATTTACATGCCCCCCTTATCTATAAATCATATATATGTATATAGAGCACAGGACCTTAAAATGCCTCTGTAGTCTTTACCTTCCCCCTCAAAACTCCCAAGCACTATTTATCAAAGCAGTATTCTCATCATCATGCAGAGGTTGTCTGATCAATTGAGGTTCGGCCCGCGAAGATGAGATCCCTCTAGACTCGCCCTCCATCTCTGGATCAACAATGATGTCCACCCATGGTAGGCCTTTCTTTTTCCTCTCCTTATTCACATGCCTCCCAACTTCGAGTGTCTCCTGTCTGGCCCTAATGTACAACTTCTTCTCTGCCGTGCTCACACCCTCAGATGAAGAATCTGGATTGTGTTCTAGTCTGACTCCACTTCTCAATACGAGCATGTTCAGACGATTCCACATACGCCCCCAGTCGATACCATCCCCTCCTTCTACCACCAGAGCCCCAATCCACTCCCCGCATCCCTCTAAATCCAGATATTCCAGTCCATAACATCCCACTGCCAATCGTTTCAGAACAATGGCCCCTTCACTATAATCACCGTCCAAGCTCCTTGAATAGTAATTCGAAGCACCATATTGCACATCTCGCATATGTGTATGTGGGCTCTGAAACACCGTAGTCGAGGAATTGGGTGCAAGAGATGGAGATGGCCAATGCGCAAGGGAGAGATGGGTCAGTGTGCGGAGATGTGGTGTGATTGATAGGAGTTTGGGCCAGGATACCGAAGATGAGGGATGCGAGAGTGAGAGGTGAGTGAGATGGGGTAGCGGCACTGAAAGATTGTTCTCTTTGGCTGTAAGAAGGTTCCCAAGTTGTTTCAAGCCTACAGATCGTCCGATTGAGCCACCAAGATCGAGACGGAAAAAGTCATCGTTGTGACCTCCAAATTTCCCATCAATTTCTTCCTCCCAGTCTCCTGCCTGTGTATGATCCTCTTCTGGGCTTTCCTTGCCCACGATCTCTTCGACGGGCGATATCAGCAAATCTTTCAACGCTTGGTATCCAACCCCGTCGTCAGGCCCATAGACTGCCAAATAACTCAAAAGTGCCATTCTAATCCGTGTCGGCAAAATCGCCAAATTATTCCTTTCCCATAAGCTCATCTCTTCCCAGTTATGTGCCAAACTCCTCAAACAAGTATCCAACAAGCTCTTTCCCATGCCATCGCTACCGACCACGTCGGGCAACCCAGGAAAATAACCAACATGATCAGGAAGTATTATTTCCCTTTCGCCAGCTACCCTCGCCTCGTGTCGCGATCGCACAGTAGGAGATGCGTGTATACTGCTTTCGAGCCAACTTCTAGGCGGAGCCGGGCCGGCCGGGATCCTTCGACCATTCACATCGAACCGACGATTACGGTCGTGGCGTCGCAGGCGTGGCACAGGAGTTTCCGGCTGCGATAATAAGTGACGGATTTGTGGAGGCAGCGTATGTGGCGTAGGGGAAAGTGAAGACGCAGCGCGTGCTTGGGCTAGGGGAGAAATGCCAATTTTGCGAAAGGAGAGGAGGAGTTCGTTCACGCTGGGGGTAGAGGATTCATTGTTCCCTATGGTGGCAGCTGGTTAGAGTTGGGGGAGATGGCGGGGTAGAGAGAAGGGTCCAGATTCAATGACGTACGATTTTGGGATCCAGAAGATCCACTCGTCGATGGAGAGTTGAGCGATGGGTGGACAGTACTTGCTGGCTTGGAATACTGGGAGGTAAATCTCTTCTTGGGCATGGAGAATGAGAGATTTGGATGTGTGCGGATTTCAAAAGAAGAAGATGGTGAGAGAAGAGAGAAGGGGGAAGGGAGAAGAAAGATGAGAGAAGAGAGACGATGGATGGTGTGGACCTGGGGCTTTATTAATTGAGAGATGTTGGTTCTAGGCGAGCGTTGCGAGGTGCCAACCACAACACTACAACATCAGAACTATCTATTTCTATTAAATCCTTTTCCTCGTAACTTACTCGTAGTGACTCCCATTTATCAAATCCACATGAGTCAGTGAGTCATGGAATTCGCAACAATGTATGGATGGACTCGACTAAGCCCTCTTTCAATGTCATTTTGACATCAATTGTGGCTCTTTATTCTCTGCGCGCTCTAAATTGCTGACCGTGCGTGTATTTTGCCCCGAGAATCCCACCCGTTCCAGTGACTCACCAAGAGTTGTGAGAGCGCCGGTGTTGATCGCGATCAAAATGCTGCGACGGCAGACGATGACCCTTCTAATTAGTCGTCCTCAAGTGATGAGACTTGTCCCAAAATCGCCATGTGCTTCTATTCTGCCTATTCTGCTCCTTACATACTGGCGGCGACGAGTGCTTGTAGTCATTTCCAGGACGATGTCTGTTGCATGCATGAGTATTTTCATACGCTATCTCTTTTATCTCCTGTTCGAATCTGGCTGGAAAACTGTCTGCATCCTCACCGCGACTAGCAAAATGCCCTCACATTCTCCCGTCAAAGAAACAAAGTGGTGGGCTTCGGCATTAATGGGTGCAAACCCTTCCACCCATATCAATTATCCGATTGCATACCCAGCCGGAGACTCTATACAGTCGTGCTCCTATATGCTAGGGCTCTCTAGAGCAGCCTCTGAAGCAAGCCAATCTTGTAGAATGAAGCAATGGCGGCTCTAGAGATCATCCGAAGCTCCTTTTAGAAGATCAAGTACTGCCTAGTGATAGCTTGATGTAAGAGGATATCGGTTTCTATTGCTTTACCAGATCTAAAATCGACCGATAACTTCTACTCGTACCTTTCCTCTCCATTACAGCATCTCCTGCATGTGAAATCTTACCCGTCTCAATCCGCCATCATCCACGAAGAATTTGAGGCTTTTATGCAGCCGGATATTGAATTATGCACTGCTTTGACATGCTGATGATGATTTCCCGTACCTGAAAGTCGGGACGATCATATTTACTTTGTCTGATTAACAAGTGCTGGTATCCTTCTATTTCCACCTCTTTTCTTGGCTCTTGAGGCATCAGTTTTGTATGCGTTCAGAATCAAGGATTACCCAGTCGCGGCTGCGATTGGCTTTGCCGTGTAAGACTTTGGCCAGTGTCTGTTACTCCGAATGCTTATTCTCACCTCTAAAAGGATCTCCAGCTAGGATTATTCCAAGCACAGATAGCTTCGCACTTCCCGGTAGATCTTGGCCGAGAAGATCCTACGCATCTTGCTTATCATATTCCGTCCTGGAAATTCTGAGCTACGTTCCTGATTGTTCCGATTTCATTTTGTGAGAGGCTGTGCCTGGAATGGCTTGTCGGAGCCTTTCTGTGCATGTCTTGTCCTAGTCCACCCCGGATTTCGACCCCAATATGCAACCCTCCCCCACCAATCGTGGAATTATCTTGCAGCCAATTTTCTATTACCGTATTTTCAAACAACAGCTCGCAGCCTCAATGTATATTGCCATTATGACACGGCTCAGTTGTTACTGCCTTATTGATCAATATTGCAGTTATGCCTCCTCTAACTCCTACGCAGCCAGATTCTATCTTAGCACAAGATGCCGCGTTATATGAGCCAGCCTCCAGCTCTTAATCCAGTCATGGTGCAGGATTTCGTCGAACATATAGACATAAGAGCCTAAGCTGTCCTCAGCAAAGTTACATTCGTTTCCGCATTGAGAATTTTCTTTTCAATCCAACTATTGTCCTTCACTAGAAGCGAATTCGTTTTATTGCATTCATCACCGATGAGGTGGTCAATCGTTTCGAGCCTGCTTGTTGCAGGGGCTCTTCCTGTCTTTTCTTCACCGTCGGGTCCTGTGATTTATGGATTCGGAAAGGAACTTGCTGTTCCCAAAGTCCGTAGTGCGGATGTTGACGTTTTTTCTTCATTACAAGACCGACAAGTTCCAACCCTTCACCTTGGCACGATCCCTTTAGCTGTCACTATCCCTCCAAACTATTTGCTAATTCAAGTGTAAGTCTCTCTTATTAACTTATATTCAACGTTCCTAACGCCTGCTAGTGACACGAGTATAAAGGGGACCCCTGCAGTTCTGCCAGATGGCACCTCGAAACTTTCAGGAACGCTCAAAGCGACCTGTGTGAAATGCTACACAACAGGAAGAGCAGTCATAACAACTACGGGCATCGAAACCCACGGCTCACTCCTAGACGACGTCTTAGGTCTTACAAGCGATCCACAGGAGTTTATAACGAACGCACTTGATCTAGACCTTGAGATTACATTCGAGGATGTCTCAGGTCACTTCGAGATAGACTTCCAGTTTGCTGCATCCGGGACCTACACATTTCCACTCTTTGAACCGAGCACTCCCGTGGGTGGTCATGTAAGTTTCCTCTAATTTGGCGATTACACGTATAGACTAATCAAGTTGTCTAGATCAGTGACACTGCGGAAGCTGGGTTACTTTTCTCCATTGATTTGATCTTCACAGTCTCTGGTCAGGTTGATGTGATAAGTGGCTTCGAAGTCGAGTTTCCTTCTGGATCATCTCTTGTGTTCAACCCAATCAGTGGTGAGCTCGTGGAAGAAAATCTGTAAGTGTCTGCTGTTTCTTCAACGCTATCTATGACTGACAACTACCTACAGTAAAGGAATTAAAGTCAAGGCTATACCCGCAAAATTCAAATCTGGCGTAGCTTGTGTGACTGTTGCTCTCAGGTACAAATTGAAAGCTTCAGTTTCCCTTGAATTACATGCCTTTGGTTTTAAATTCGAGGCAGGGGCATACATCGATGCGCCTCAATACAAAGCTTGCGTTACATACCAACCGACATTGCCGTGCGAACTTGAGTTCAAGGAAGACTTCTTTATTGCAGCGGCGGTATACGTGGAAGCTGTAAAGGAAATCAATTTCGCCACATGGGCTGCGGGTCCTACGGCTGCCACAACTCTAGCTAGTCGGTCACTTCCTTCCGCATGTTTCGTCAGCAGTAAAACATCAAAGATTTTGGCTCCTTCAGCCACTAGTCGCAAGATTACGCCAACACCACCTGAGTCTGAATCTGAGAGTAACACTTCGAAGAAAACATCGAGTTCTCATCTGACTGTTACGAGCCAAAAGCCTTCTGCCACCCACTCAACAATCAAACCATCTTCTTCGACCTCACACATCAAAGTGCTGAGTTCAAGTAAAAGGACGTCAGCTCCACCATTCCCTTTGGTTTCCAGTAGTCGTGCACCACGAACAAGCGGTACCGGAATTGGTACCGGATCACTCACTAAAAGCACGCGTTCCATTGGAAGTCGCACAACAACAAAGCGAACTATTCTCCCAAGCAGTTCGCTCACGGGGACCAGACCTTCTTTTACATATGGTCATGGGCCATCAACTGTGGGCTCGGTTGGTGGAATAACCAAAATACCTTCCTCGAGCGGCGTTTTTTCCAACTTCACAGTTATACCTTCTGGGACAGCTCCAGGACATTCATATGGTTCTGGAATTGGGACTGGCAGGCCTTCAAGCAAATTCTCTACCACCCATTCAAAGTCTACTCGCACTCGCCCTTTCCCTACCTATGGCTCGAGCTTATCAAGTAACATTGTAAAAGTACCATCGTTGAGTTCGTTGCCATCTAAGTCAAGAACAGCCAGGCCATCTGGTAGCGCTCTATACTCACATAGCTCTGGAATATTGGAAACCGGTAAGGGAACCACAGGGGGCATCGTCACCATCCCGACATCCGATGTTCTTTATCCAAATAGCACTGTCATCACGCCTTCAGGACCTCCCTTCCCTACCATTAGCGGCTCCGCTATCGACGATCTCTACACAACCATCACTACCTTACCCATACCCGACGTCGAAAGTGAGTCAGATTCAGGTTTTGATTCAGATTCAACATCCACATCCACATCCACATCCACCAATTCACGAACAAGCACTGTTATCTCTACAAGCACATACACAATCTACAGTTGTGAAATCGAAGCGATTTGGTGCCCTACGGAAAAGCTATCTGCCGTTGTCCTTACCAAGACTTACTCAGAATTTACAACTATTTCGCCCACCGACCAAACAACAATTCCCAGCATCCTCCCTGTCGCATATCGGACCTCGTCTATAGATATAACCGCTCCCCCCTCCGCAAGTATCTCCACCATCGATTCTTTCATCCCACCCACAGCCGCTCTTGGAACAGAGAATCCTCCACCTGTTTCAATCACCGACGAAGCACCGTTCGTGGCGGTCGAAACTCCTATCATCGAACGTATCCAGACAATCACAGTTTACACCACCTTAGGAATAACCGATATCGCGGCCTCCTTACCAACTGCACCACAGGTCATCAGCGGTAGTACGTGGTATGTGCCCGGCGAGGTTATCACAATTTCCCCTCCGCCCATTACTTCTACATTCTCGGGAAAAGGAGCGCTGATTACGCCCGGCGGTGGTGGAGGTACCGGGCCGTATTATCCCATTAAGAATAGTACTTCGATTGTGGGTACGGGGAGTGGGACAGGAGTAGGAACAGGCACGGGTCTGCCACCATACTTGACGAAGACTGGAGGGACAGGGACAGGTATTGGGGCAGGTATTGGGACAGGTATTGGGACAGGTATTGGGGCAGGTATTGGGATAGGTATTGGGACAAGTAGCAGTTCCGTAAGTGGAGGGAAGGCATCGGCGAGTGTGAGTGTGAGTGCAAGTTCCAGTCCGTATAGGCCGAGGCCGGGTAAGTACTGGGCAGTGGTTGAGGCGAGAGGTGCAGTCAAGAGGTCTGATGCTGCTTCTGTGGTGGCTTCTGCGGGGTTGTTTTTTCTTGCGTTGTTCACTGTTTTGGTTGTTTTGTGATGTTTTGCTCTTCTTCTTTCATTGTTCTCTTTTCGTAGGAAACGGTTTGGGAAGCGGGGGGGAAAGGTGTTTACAAGGTTCATATTCGCGGGGGAGGGGTGGGGCAGGCGTTTGAGACAATGGTTGATGGCTGGCACATTGAAAGTGGTTCTTGATTAAGCGTGTTGGAATTGGTTTTGTGCAGTAGTAGATCTTCCAAATACAATTGATATCATTCACTCCGTACTGCTGAATTTGAGACTTTCTTGTTTTGGACAAGCGTAACGGCTTGGTCTCAGATGCCGTCACGCATACCTGAGACTAGGAGCTGATCATCGCCAAGTAATTCCGAACAACTTGTTTTTGTTCTTCCCCGGACTGTCTGCACTAGCATCCGCATTCTCGAGGTATATCCTCGGGTGTCCCTTTACATCAAGGAATAAATATCTATAGAAGAATTCACTGTCTGATGGTTTTTTCACCATGTGGAGATTCACCACCCCTTTGTTTAATGGCCCTTCAACATTGAAATGCATAACCAAGTGTTCTACCCCGCGTTGGTCTTTAGTGATATTCGATCTGCGACAATATCAGCACCAACAAATTGTATACATAACTTCGGAACATACGCAATCGGCCCAGCTCTCGCCCATTTACTCAACGTAGGTTCGCCATATGCCCGTATCTTTTTGCTGTTTCCTAATATCTCTGTGCATCGTGGATCGTTCTTGACTTGGTCTGCTGCTCTGTTGAAATAACTAATCTTACTTTCGGGAGAAAATACTTCTGTATAAAGGAGATATATAACCCCTCCCTGTGAACTAAAATCAGTATGAGCATGCTTTGCGCAAGTAAAAGCGAAAGGCTTCGGATGCGACAATTTTAGAAGAGTGCGTACCGCCAATACTGCGCCCACCAGCACCGTTCCCAGGTTGAATGTCTGCTGCGTCGTTCTGGCAACTCTTTCTCGTGAAGACAAATCCCTCCAAGCTACTCTGCCATCATCATTGAAGATCGTTACGGCCTTCCTTCTTGGTTGTGATGGGGAGCTGGTGGTGCCGAGACCTGTGTGTGTCGCATAAAATCTAGTAGCAAGAATTGGCCGGAGAGTTGCGGGTAGGCTGAATAGACATGTTGCTCGGGTTGCTGGGAGCATACTCGACTGCGAATGAATCAGGAACAATTTGCCGGCTACTTGTTTATCACCAGTTGAGGTTGGCCAAATTTTGCTTGCTTGCTTTGGGAAAGCTTGCGGGAGCTCCAAAAGCCATTAAGCTATTGTGGGGGAAGCACAAGATATCCTCAGTTCAATTGCCGCTTTACTCAATTTGACTTAGTGGCTCGGCCTTAGTGCATGCATCATGGGCAATCTGGCCGTCCCCTCGAAGAACACAATTTAAATTCCCAAATCTCAGCATTTCTACCGAAAAAAGGGGATCCCAGGACCTCACATACTACAACCTCTTCTACCTACATCGTCGGTTGTCTTCACTCCATCTCAACGCTTACCAGCTATAAAAATGGCTGCTCTTGCTTCCAAAGTAGAGTCGCAGAAGATCTTCGAAAAATTGAAGACAAAGCCAGCAAACAGGGTGCGCGATAAAGACTTGCTTCTCTTTCCTTCATATGCTGATATACGTCGCCACATAGATATGTTTTGACTGCGGGGCAAAGAATCCGACATGGACATCTGTTCCTTTTGGAATATATGTTTGCCTGGATTGCTCCTCGAATCACCGCAACTTAGGTGTTCACATCTCCTTCGTTCGATCAACGAATCTTGACCGTATGTATATCTATAAGCATGAAGTAATGAGCCAGCCTAAGACAAGTTGCAGAATGGCAGTGGGATCAATTGCGAATCATGAAAGTGGGAGGTAACGAGTCAGCCACGAAGTTTTTTCAATCGAATGGAGGAACTGCTGCACTGAACAGCAAGGACCCAAAGACGAAATACCAATCAAATGCAGCCACAAAATACAAGGAGGAATTAAAAAGACGCGCCGCGAGAGATGCTGCTGAGTACAATATCCTGCCTGTCGTGTTTCTCGTGCTATACTTATGAATACTTAGATATCCTACCGAAGTAGTTATCACGGATGCTGCAAGCGCTGATGCTGGCGACGGCAGTTCTACACCAGCTGGCGAACCCGAGGATGACTTCTTCTCCTCATGGGATAAGCCGTCGATCAAGCGCCCTACTCCTCCGATTTCCCGAACTGCAACCCCTCCCGTCATTGGTCGAACCCCATCGCCATTCCTTAACGCAGGCGCTAATACCGCGGACGATGGTGTCGCAAAAACAGCCTCACCCTTATCAAACACCGAAGGTTCTGCGCCCCCCACAGCTAGTCGTACCACTTCATCAGCAACGTTACGAAAGACTGCAACTACCGGTGCTGGACCGCGAAAAGCAAACATCCTTGGAACTAAGAAGGCTAAACTGGGCGTAAAGAAGGTTACCGGTGATGTGATTGACTTCGATGCAGCAGAGCGTAAGGCAAAGGAAGAGGCCGAAAGAATTGAAAAATTGGGTTATGATCCCGAAGCCGAAGACGCAGTTACCAAGAAGTCAGCCAATACCAAAGCCACGGATTCGTCAAACACCGCGGTACCTACTTCAGTAGGTTCTGGACGAGCAGGCCACAACAGAGAACATTCGAATGGTGAACTTGAGCGGTTAGGAATGGGCATCGGCAGGCTAGGATTTGGACAAGTGGGAGGTGCAAAAGCTGCTCCTGCTGCTAAGAAGATGGGTGGCTTTGGTTCTGTTGGTCCAATAAAGGCCACACCAGACGGTAAGAGCAACGCAGCTCGTATCTTGGGATCGTGCGCTAATAACGTTCTAGATGATGATGAGAAGTATGCACGTCAAAAATTCGGCAACCAAAAGGGTATCTCATCGGATGAATTTTTCGGAAAGGGTGCATATGATACAAACTCTCAATCGGAAGCCAAATCGCGCTTGCAAGGTTTCGAGGGCGCAACGGCAATCTCATCAAACGCCTATTTCGGCAGGCCTGAAGAGGAGCGCGGTGAGGATTATGGCGATCTCGAAACTGCGGCCAAGGATTTCGTAAGAAAATTCGGTGTGACTGCCGGGGATGATTTAGACAACTTGACTCAAGTTCTTGGTGAGGGTGCTACCAAACTTCAAAGTGCTATCAGAAGTTATTTGAACGGTTAAGCTCATTACGGGTTCGACACGGAGATGCATAGCGATGGGAAGAGGGGGCGGGGAGGAGTTTGGGCGTTTAGGAGACGAAGATTGTAGTGCAAGAGCAAGCTCGAAAACAGGTGGAAAAGCTAATCCTCATAGTAACGTGAGAGGAATGATACTATCATATCTTGTTACCTACCACTTATCTTTGAACGCTCATTAGATTGCGATACTATTTGACAACACTTTGTTTCACCTGTTCACTGTTCCGCCAGGCATTCCCTCGTAGGAATACGGCGATCGGTCTATTCCTAAACCCTCTTTTCCCACAATGAAGTGGTCTTTTAACTTATATTCGCCAGCCTTGCCTACCCACCGTCTCGTAATCTGGCAAGATTCTAAGAATATGCAACCACAATACTCTTGCCGCGCCAGTATACAATTCGAACAGCCAAATACTTTCAGCGATATATGCGCGTGGTCCAAGATTATATGGAACAAATGCTTCTCTTCTTTTTGCCACCTCTTGCGAATTTCCCTCGTCCTCCCTTACACCAACCGTGCCCTTGACGAGCCATCAGCCAGGTTCATATCCAAAGGGCCGCTCAAAGTACACTCTGCTACGATGAGGTGTATAAGTTGGTGCTCTCACGGTTGTCTCAGCCGCAAAATAGTGCTCCTTAACCTGCGGTCCTCCAGGCAGAGCTTTCCTTGGAAATGGTATCGGAATAGACGGAAACAAACGCAAACTATCGTCAATACAAGCTCTCAAGGAGAACATGGAATTAAGAGCAGGGCTCTGCACAATCTCTTCTACGTCGGCGAATGTGTCGCGGATAGTATCGATTGGACGAGTGACAACTTTTGAGTGATGTAGCTGTGAAAGGAAGAAAAATGTAGCTGTCAGTACCGTGTTCGCGGTGGTGGAGCCGCACCTAGGAGGCAAAACATTCGGCACATCTGCCAGCAGTGACAATCGGTTTTTCTTCGACCTGATGGCACCTAATGTCCGAAAATTCAACATCATCTATCAGATACCCAGTCTCAAGAAGATATAATTGGACAAATGCCTACCAGATCATGGAAGCAGCGACAGGAACAAACCGCATTTTCCCGTCGTCAACTGCAAGCCCGCCTTGCGATCATCATGGAAAATGGCGGTCGCCGAGACATAATCTACTACCTCCAACAGGCACGGGATCCCTTAGCCAGCCTCGTATACCCCGGATCGGAACTGATATTGAAACGACGATCCGAAGCAAACCTCTCCGAGCGAGACAAATATCATGTAGGCTGACCAGGGGGGCATGTCTTTGAGGCTTGATCATTTACCTGGCATTAGTTCTATGGTGGAATCTAGGGTATCATCAACTCCAGCACACCATTCTCGGATTGCAGACAGGATGTATGGTTGCATGCTACGGACGCTCTGGTATGAAAATGCTTGTGACACAATGCGCTGTTTGTGGGCATGCACGCCTTTATCAATGGCATTGAAGATATAATGACGCTGTACCAACTTCACTTCTGAATGTTTGCTTTGTGGCTGTAGATTTTCTCAAAAACGAAAGTGTTGCTGATGGAAATATGGCTCGGTCCGTAGCGGACGAAACGGTCATGTTAGTTGTGCAGGTGGTAGAGTTTCGAATCCCCGCTCATCTTGAGCAGCGTTGTAAATGACCCATAATTGAGTGGTTTTTGTTAACAAGGGGCTCGAGTACTTTGCCAAAGAATGGAAGGTGGTTTAATTCCTGATATAGTATACTCCTAATCATACATCAATTCACCGTAGATGATAAGCTCACGTTTGAAATAACTAATAAGATGTAGCGATATTTTCACATGAGGTTTTGAGTGTGAGATTGGTTGGTAACATAAACCAAGGTTATATCTTACATTTGTAATGGATTGATGAGGAGGTCAAAATAGCAACTAGAGATCTTGCGTAGAGCTATTCCCAAGCCTTCAGCGTTTAAAGTCCACCATTGAAGTACCTCTATTCCTTCCAATGTTCTTCATGAAGTTTCATCATGTTGAGGCCTGAAGGGTGCAATATGGGCCTGAAGGAGGAGTCAATGTTGGAAAAGCCTATATATGGGCCATATGCTAACACTGTGGCGATGTCTGAAGGGTTATAAATAAGGGGTCCTTTACCACTGTAAAATAGAGCAGAACAGTTGGATCAAGCACAAGCAATCCTAAGTGACTATTCTTACTTTTACTCTTAAATCCATTTAAGCCTACAGGCACTATTCTACGTGTCAACCTGCTGTAACCCTCAACACATCGGTTATGTTTTATGGGTTGCACTTCAGAAGCCCAGAATTACCGATTTACGATCACCGGAAGTCTGGTAGCTTGGAAATGACGGTTTAGCTTATGGAATGCCATTTATGCCAAATTCTAACCCTCCACTTATGTATCTGTTCAACTTTAATCGCTATTACAGTTTATTCTTGAATGCGCTTAGTGGCTTCGTCACTTTAAGCCACTCCTGACTATTATCATATATTTTCGAGTGCTCATGCCTTCTCTGCATTTCTTCCATCTTTCTTCGACCCCACGGAAAGTCTTGAGTTGTTCGTCCAACCAGGCAGTGTATTCTGTAGCAGCTTCTGTGACAGTTTCAAATGGAAATAAATGACCTCGACCACCTATAACCACTTCTCTCACTTTACCCAAAGTTATGCTGCCAGAGCCATCAACTCCGGTGCCCGCTATCTTTATTCACCTTCTCATCTCATCGAGTTTTAGGTTAGTCTCGTCTCCAACGAGCCACATAGTCGGAGTCCGAAGGTTAGGAAGTTGAAAGAAGGTACTACGAGGTTCGGGTCTGTACAACGGTAAAGAAGCTGCTACAGGATCCATGTCTGCATGCTGTTGCAATCGATCTTAGCTCGGCCATCATCTTGACGAGCAGCGAAGTTTTCACGGAGTTGAGCTAGGTCATTTTGGTGTTTTGTGCTGGTCAGAGTAACCGGTGGACCACAAGGATCTGTATCCAACGGGACTGTTGGGCAAAATGCTGTAGCTAGGTTTCGATAACCGTATCTCACCATCAAGGCTAGGACCCGTGGATCCCAAGTCTTGGATGCTTTTTTCTGTGAGGTTTCGGCTGCTTCGCGGTTTGGCCAGATATCTCGGCGATGAACTGTGAAGTGACTCCATCGGAAGGATCGGTGCCGAAGCCCATCGGAGGAAGAGACAGCTGAATGACTGGGTCTAACAGAATAATGCTAGTGAACAGGCGTGGATGTAAGTAGGCCAAGTTGACACTGAAAGTCATATTAGCACAGATTCCGCCGTTTCAGCTCATAATTACGAACATCTGACATCCTCCAAAACTGTGTTCAACTCCTAAAATTGGCTGAGGCATCTCGTTCCGAAACTGATTGATCGTGAGGAAAAGGTCGCGAGGATGATCCATCCATGAGCCTATGTATCAAGAATATCAGTCAAATTGACCCTCTATTACCATTCCGTTGTGTTGCTAGAAAAATGGTACTCAGCCATTGCTCAACTTTCCTTCATCCGAAACTCCACTTGCACAAAGGCCAGCTGCGTCTGCGGTCCAAATGCCTCATATGGAAAAGTTCTGATGTTTAAATTGCTCATACAGGTCGTCCCACAACGGCTCGTAGACTTCCTGATGAATATCAGTACTGTTTCGATATCATCTTATTTAGGACTCAGAACCTTTGGAAGACCAACACCATGGTGGCAATGATCGTGATAGCATCATTCATCAGAGAGAGGCGTGGTTCTTTCTCTGAAGGTATATATTGCTTGACATGGAGATGGAGAGTCTCTTCCTGATCGATCGTCGACCCAGCGTATTCAGGTATATGGCATACTTGAACTACGTGCTCACGGACTTCAAAGTGGATGGTTCGAGACATGATTGTATGAGGTATTGCAGAGTGGGTCGTCGTGCTTTATTGCTTAGAAGATCCGGTTATGTCAAACAACAAAGCCAACAACGAACCAACAATTTGGTCCACCACGGAAGCATTCTGTTGGGCGACATTCATTCCCTAACACTTTATGTTGGCGATGTTGTCACTTATTATCTGGCGAGCAGTGTTAAATATCTGTGATTAGTCGTAGGATTGATTCACCGCTCAAAGGTCTTTTACTCCAGGGACCTCTGCGCCAATCGAGAGAATCAATCAACTGCAGCACGAATCATATTATTTCAACTGACCATTTGGAAATTGAAGTTGAAGTAGACTCCTGGCCATACCAATAAACTCACATGCTCGTTTGCAACACGTGTATAATTGCTGGGCAGGTGCAAAAAATGCCATAGATTGTCGTATTGTACTGAGGAAGGACATCGTGGACTGGATCAATGGGTATTTCCATATAGATTCTACGAGACAAGGCAATTCTCTCTGATGGGCCACGAAAGAATTGAGAAGAGTTGCGTAGACGAGATAAGTCTCGGTTGATCAACCAAGTAAGAACTATCCACGTCTCCATCGTGCCTTCTCTTCCCCATGAATAGAAACTGCCATTTTACCCTTCAATGAGGCTTTCTAATACTGAAATACTAATTTCATGAATCATTCATTCTGCCTCCGTGTCTCGATATTTCTGCTCTAAGTAATCGTCTTCGACGTCACTGGAATACTAAGCGGCAGCAGTGCCTTCGATCAAAGATCATCAATGTCTCTCCGCCGACGTGTCACTCCGTCTTCTCTTACTTCCATTCAGGCTCCCACTCCTCCCGTACCAATACCAATTCAGCTCTCTGAAAAAGTTCCACTAAGCAAGAGACCTCGAAGGAGTGATGACACATGGGCAGTGCTGCTCCTCGCATTCGGTCTTTTTTGCCTTTTCAGCTTCGGACTTGCGTTCTCCATAGCATCCGCTAGGAAAGCAGCAGCATTTATTTCATATACAGATGTTCACCCCGAAGATCTGGATTGTGGATTCGGACCATCGACACTATCTCAGCTCCACAAAGCTCCTAGTTTGTTCCGGCACGAAGCAGTTCTCATCCTCCCGGTCCTCTCCCTAGCTTTAATTCTTTCTTGGATGTATGTCGTCCTGCTATTCGCTGTGCAAAGAAACTTTGCTCGATGGACGGCCACCATTGGAGGCTCACTCGCTGCAGGTGCGGCTCTCTGCTTGCTTTACTTTGGAAACTGGCAGGCGGGAATGCTTGCGTCCTTCTTCAGCGTTGCTTCCCTTCTATGCTTCTTTACCTGGAAAGAAAGCTCGAAACTATCCGGGCTCATTGTCGCCCAGGCAATCTGGGAGACGTCTGTAATGTATAGTGGCATTTTCCTGGTTTCAGCTGCTGCCGGCGTAACAACTTTAGCTATGTACTTTTCGTTTTTGTGTACTCTAGGACGTATGCGCAGCTTCTGGCAAACGATGGATCCTGCATGTAGTACAGCCAAATCACGCTGGGTCGGTCTGCTGCTGGGTGCTGTATTCTTCCAGTGCTTACTTGTGTACTGGATAACACAAACCATCTCTGTTCTAGCCCAATATTTAGTGTCAGGTGCTGTTCGCAGTTGGTTTTTTAGCGCTCAGGACGGTCAGGACCAATATCATCTGCCGCGCTTCATTCGACGCACGTTCCGATTCAGGCTCGGCAGCATCTCTCTTGGTTCAATGATGTTATCATTGGCATGGATTCTCCGTGATCTTAGCATAGCCGTGATGCAAATTCAATTTAGCGCAAACACTAGCAACGCCAGTACTCTCCAAACATCCGTCTCGCCATTACTCCTCGCTCTCCTGCTATACCTCGCTCCAACCCCGGCCACGATTCACATGGTTTACAACGATTGGGCGTTCGTTCTGATGGAATTTGACCAACTGGATTATTACAGTGCCATGACGAAAGGCGGTTCATTGATGTTTATACGAGGCCTTCAAGTCCTAGCGGACGAGTCTGCAATTATGAAAATCTTTGACTATATTCCACTTGCTATCGGAGGTACTTGCGCGGTAACGATGTACCTGGTTTCTACTTTCCTTCCCGGTCCAATCAAAGATACAAATGATGTGCTAGCAGCTGATGCCGTTACTGCTATTTCTTTTTTGGCTGGTATGCAGATTGCTAGGACGGTTATGGCGCCTTTCAAGGGTGCGACGGTAACAGTTTTCGTGCTGATGGCAAGGGAACCGGAGACTTTTAGGAGCCAGCATATAGATATTTGGATGGCGTTGGTGGAGATACGGCCCAAGGTTGCGGAGGGATTGCTGGTTGGTTTGTAAGATGGATAGAGTATTTGGTAGACAGAGAAAACATACTATTGCTTTGGATCTGGTAAGATTGGGCATCAATCTTAGCTGCAGGGTGCTTTTTAGAGACTGTGTGTTTGAGAGGTTCATCTCCTGGATGTATAGCGCCTCACTCCGTTAGCTGTTCCTGGATGAAATCTTTTCATCAGGGGCCATACGAATCACAAAGCGTCACGCAATATACCTTCACGGAACTGTGGTCGACAGGATTAACTGTTTAATCTCTGCAACTAGTAGCGCCAGATCGCATCCGACATTTTAACCACTTGTACCATTTCTTTCACATCATGAACCCTCACAATATCAGCACCGCCTTGAACTGCCGCCGCAACTGTAGCAGCAGTTCCCCACGCTCTATCTGCTGGTTTCGTAGCACCTGTGATTTTACCTATAAACCCCTTGCGGCTTGACCCTAAAAGCCATGGTAGACCTTGTAGGCCAGGCCAATCTCTCAATTCGTCCATTCGACGTAAGATCTCCAGGTTCTGAGCTGCTGTTTTCGCAAACCCTATTCCTGGGTCTAGGATTATACGCCATCTTCGGATACCAGCTGCTTCAGCTTCGGATACCCGATCTAAAAGTTCTTTAGCAATGGTTGGAATAAGTCCCTCTGGCTCATAGTTAGTCAATTTAGTCATTGTCGCTGGAGTGCCCCTCATGTGCATTAGACAAACTGTCTTGCCAAGCCGAGCCATGGTTGAGAGCATTTCAGGATCGAGTTGACCTGCAGATACATCGTTAACAATATCTGCGCCTGCATTCACGGCCGCTTCAGCAACAGAGGATCGATAAGTATCAATGCTTATAATAACATCCTTGCCAGCTGGTAGACTGCGGATTTGTTCAATGGCTGGTAGAACACGCTTGATTTCAACTTCAGCAGAAACATCTGGAGTGCCGGGGGCACTGGACTGGCCCCCAATGTCAATGATTGAGGCGCCACTGCTAATAAATTCTGAAATGGTTCCAGACAGATCATCATGATAATGAACCCCTCCATCAGAAAAGGAGTCGGGTGTGACATTGAGAATAGCCATAACTTGTGTCTGCCGGTTGACCTTCAGGGCATGTAGCGACACATTCGAGGATCTCAGAGGAGTAATCGTAGACAAGGGACTCGGAGATGGTGGCAACTCATTGAGATAGTCCTGTGTGAGTTTCCATGGAGATTTTGGTGTCAGTGTTTGACCCGGAATAAGTCTGATCCCGATGTTAGTAAGTTTAGGGTTTCCTAAAGAGGCAGTCTAGGGGAAGCTACTCAGCTAATGGCCTAAGCACAAATTCCCGTTCAAGCATACCAGGGTGAGGTATTTGTAGCCTCTGGTGACCCACTACTTCGTCCTCATAAAGAAGGATGTCGAGATCGATATTTCGAGGTCCTTTGTCGATAATCTTCTTGCGGCCCATCTCATTCTCGATGGCCTGAAGCTCATCGAGTAGCGCAAGAGGTGGCAATGATGTTTGTACCTGGATAATAGTCAGCTAAGTTGATAAAGGATCTTATGGAACCGGGTCAGAAGCGGGCACTAAGAGCCACGGTAGGTAAGTAAACTTGATACATATACATATGTAATATACAAAATGACAGGAGCACTAAAGAAGCACAAATATCGTAAGGTACGGCTTACCTCGCAAGCCCCATTGATGAAATTCTCTTGTTCAAGGACGTACATGGGTTCTGTCTCCCATAGACCACTGGTCCTCTTGACGTTGATTCCTCTTTCGGACATCTTTTTGCATGCCGTTTCAATCATCGCAATACGGTCGCCAAGATTACTTCCGAGGGCAATGTACGCTCGGCGCACGTGGTTTGAAGACTTGGAGAGTTGCTCATCATCGAACTTCCCAACTCTGGTAGTATTAAGTCGGTGTTGAGTCCAGCGAGGAGGTGATTGGGCGCTCGAATTATCAGAGCTATAGTGTTTTGATATCCGAGACATGGGACTTCCAATTATGGCTTTAGAAGCCGCGTTGAAAAAGGCATTGCCCGAATAAGAGGTTTGGAATGCAGGAACATTTCGTCTCCCGACGACTACATGTAAAGGGAACCTCATATGAGAAGAAGCTTAGCTATGCAGCAGTGATCTGCAAATCGTCATACTGTCATACTCCAAAATTTATTTTTGAGGGTGCGAGGTGCGAGGTGCTTTCGTCAACCATATTAGTTCTAGGGTCACTAGTGGAGTTTTGGTTTACAAGCCCCTGATTGGCTTCTTCATTAGGTTTTGAGCAAATGATTGAATGTCGACCGGAGACAGTTTTCTAAACAACTTTTGGAGCTGGCTAACCTTAGCAGTGGCCCCGGATGCACTTGTTTGAGAATGAGAATCATCTCCCATTGACATTGACGGCAAGAAACACAGACATATGATACAGTACTACGTTCATACCCCCGTATATTTGGATGGGAAGTCAAACAATAATTGCTTTTGGCACGTGGTGCCGACGCCCCACCTCGGAAAACTAAGCCGCTTTCATAATACCGAGGCATCTTACCCCAGAAAATACCGAATTTATGGAACTCCTCAAAGTTCCTCAAATAATCATCGGTCCTCCCTCCTCCTTCATATTTCACTCTCTGCTTCATATCTATCTTCGTGCTCTACAAAGCTGCATTTCATCTATATACAAAAACACCGTTCTACCTGACTATCCCTCTTCAATACCCCAATACTACAAACAATGGCTTCCAAGCGTAAGTACTCGTTCGCATGTGACGATGGTTTGGCGCGTTGACATGCTGACTGTTTGTCTCTGCAGAGCAAATTCGCACAACGGTCACCGACCTCCTCAAAATCAACCATCCCATTCTTCTTGCAGGAATGAATGTTGCTGCGGGGCCTAAACTCGCAGCAGCAGTCACAAATGCCGGTGGCCTTGGTGTTATTGGTGGTTTAGGCTATACTCCAGATATGCTTAGAGAACAAATCGCCGAACTTAAGTCATACCTCGACGACAAAAATGCACCCTTTGGTGTAGATCTCTTGCTGCCACAAGTTGGAGGATCTGCGAGAAAGACAAAGTAAGTACCAAGTGCGATCCTGATCTAGTCATTTATAACCGCAAAACCCGAGGTGTCTTCTGATTAGTGAACAATTGTTAATAATAATAGTTATGATTACACAAAGGGAAAGCTCGACGAACTAGTAAGCATCATCATCGAGAGCGGCACCAAACTCTTTGTTTCGGCCGTCGGTGTTCCACCCAAGCATGTCGTCGAACGACTTCATAAAGCCGGTGTTATTTACATGAACATGATCGGTCACCCTAAGCATGTCAAGAAATGCCTTGACCTCGGTGTCGATATCATTTGCGCACAAGGTGGTGAGGGAGGTGGACATACCGGAGATGTTCCCACAACTGTCTTGATTCCTGCCGTGGTTGAGCTTTGCAAGGGAAAGACCAGCCCAATGACCGGGCAACCCGTGCAAGTTATTGCGGCAGGAGGAATTTACAATGGACAGACAGTTGCAGCAGCATTGATGTTGGGTGCTAGCGCAGTGTGGATTGGTACCAGATTCATCTTGACCGATGAGGCTGGCGCACCAAAGGCTCACCAAGAAGCCGTGCGCACTGCTGGACACGACGACAATATTCGAACCATCATTTTCACTGGTCGACCATTGAGAGTACGAACCAACGCCTATATTGAGAACTGGGAACAGAACCGCGCTGCTGAAATCAAGGAATTAACGTCAAAGGGTGTTATTCCAGTCGAGCATGATTTCGAGACGCTCGGAGACGACATTGACGATGAGACCATGGACAACGCACGACCATTCTTGATGGGCAAGGCGGCCGCAGTGATTAACGAGAAGAAACCTGCGAAGGCGGTTGTTGACGAACTGGTCGGTGATGCGGTAGCATGGATCCAAAAGGGACAGAAGATGATTGCAAAATTGTAAAGGGTGTCGTTTTCTGGATCTATCAAGAAAGAGAACGAAGCAAGGGACGTGGGGAACACGGCCCTCGCCACATAGTTGGATGAGGAACGCATGATCAGGAATTAGAAAGGTTCTGTATTAGTCGGGTCATTGGATTTTGTTTAGCTGTTATCGTAAGCAAGTCTGCGCAACATCATGAAACGTTTTGTATATTTCACGACACCATTGCTATATGCGCATCTTAAGATCAAGTGAAGTCCCGTCTCGTCTAGTCTCCCAGCCTAGCTACAAGATTAAGGGTCCATGGGAACTAACTATTATGTATGATGGTGTCAGGCTACTTCGTCCGGTAGCAGCGGTCCACTCACATTCTCCGTGATTTTCTATTGGTCCATCACCCGTCAAGCAATACGCACTGATCAGATATCTCGTAGCAGTTTCACTGAGTTTCACTGGGCTTGCAAATGTTATCAGGCATCAATAAGAAATAAGACATACTTATTGTAGGCCCAGGCGAGCCAGGCAAGGCACCACCCGGAAACGAGATCGGAAATAAACAAAAAAGCCACATGGTGCAGGCGAGACGCCACAACCTCCTTCTGGCGTCATACCAAGGTGCAATAATGTAAGTTAGGAACGGAGAATTCTCGAACCCGCTCTTGTCTCCAAACTTCTTCTCAACGACATCTCTACCTGATGCATTGTCGCAATATCCTCCAAATGCACTCTGATTGAATACTTATCATGGCTTGCGTATACATGCGGCATGTCGCTTCTTCTTCCATTTTTGCAGTCGCACAATCACCCAAATGTCCGTCGGCCGAAGCGCCGACAAGGATCATTGCCAAGGCAAGAACAATGCAAACTTGGAGTTGGTTCCGCTGGGTCCGGGTGGATCGGCTCCTACCTAAGTAGGCTTACGGAGTATGAAGGAAATGATGGTAGAGAGATGACGTCTAGCGTGTGTCGAAATTTGAGATTTCGCCGGTACCTTGCACTAGGAAAAGTAAGTCGTCTGTCGACTGTTGTAAATACAAGCAAACGGTAGGACCGTGAACTTTTCTACTCTTCAGAACTTCGTTTCAATTCTTTTCTTCCAATCCTTCGCCTACCTTTCCTCTCCCCTCCCCTTCCCCTCCCCTTCCCCTCCTCCTCCTCCTTCTCCTCGTCCCACAACTCTTGCGCCGTCTTCGAACTCTGTTGGAAACAGAGCCAACCGCAAACAAGATCAAAATCAAACACGACAATTCATACTATTACTACAACTTGCGCCTAGAAGGGAATCAATTTCATTCGTCGTTGGAAGAAAAAAAAAAAAACAGCCAAAATGTTTGGAATATCATATTGGATAATACCGATCTTTTCGGGCTGCGTATGGCTTGCTATGCTTCTAGCCATGCTGTTGACTTGGGCGGTTCACGATGGTGCACCCATCATTACACCCATGGATGACGGCCAAACCATTGCGTAAGTGTCTAAATATCCCAGATACCTAGAAATTTATCTGACATTTTCTTGCAGGTACATCTCGGACATCGGAGCGCATCGGTTACAGCCACTCTTCATTGCTATGGGCAGCGTAACCGTTGTAACCTTCGATGCGGTTTTCATTTCAGAGCGCTGGCTTCGACACCGAGGGAGATTGCATGGAAACACATCGACCTTCCAGAAGATTTTGTCGGGAATTGCTATTATCGCTTCTATTGTTGGCGGAGTAGGCTTGATTTGTCTGACTTGCCTCAATGACGTAAAGCATCGTCAGGCTCATGATATCTGTTTGGCTATATTCATGTATGACTGCTCACTACCTGTGCAGGTAATGTTCTTTGCTAACAAACCTCTAGCGGTGGTTACATTGTCTCTGCCATCTTCATCTGCTGGGAATACCAGCGTCTTGGAATACATTACCGCGAACACCGCATTCTTCGCATTTCCTTTTGGGTCAAACTCACCTTCATCTTCGTGGAGCTTGCATTAGCTATTGCTTTTGGCGTATGTAACAGGAAAAAAATTCGGAATGCGGCTGCTATTTTGGAGTGGATCGTCGCACTCATCTACACTTTCTACGTATGGAGTTTCGCCATTGATTTCATCCCCGCGATCCGCACAAAGCATCACAAGGGTGGAGAACCAGAAGTCGAGTTTGCCATGGCTATGGAAGCGGAAAGTCGACAACGAGGATTCCAAGGAGTTGGTGATGAACAAAGAGCCTATGCTAGTCACGGCGGGTCATCGAACGGGCACTCGAGATATACTGAGCCAGCTGTTGCACGCAACTTCTAGACGACGAAAGCTACTCGATGTAATAATGATAGATGGGCTACACTGCACCGCTGTCATATGATTAGATGACTTTTTGGTTCTCGATCTTGATGAGCTTCTACGAAACTATGTTTGTATATATATCCGGAAATATGGGCATCCGCGGCGTTTAGGAGTAGCATTTGGCATGTGCCGATTGCGTGGAATAAGCGATTACTGATTTGAATCACTACTTGCTCAGGAGGAGGCTTGCGTTATTATGGTGTTAGACTTAGCTAGACGTTGTAATGAATATAATAAGTTTCATATATGCTTCAGGATCTCAACTATGATTATTCTTGCAGTGGGTATCTTAACTCTTAAGAAAGAGGGGTATGTCGTCCCCAATGTTCGTTCTGCAGCACAAAGTTTTTTTGTGCTGTTAATTACAAGTGCAACCAGGTTTAGAGAGCGCAAGTGAACTTCGTGTATCACTATATACTTAATCACCTAGATGGCTAAAACAAATCGTAGCATTTGATCTCTTGAATCAGATCGGTTCTGAACTATTCCACAGTACTGCTTGGTTCTGGCTATCACACCAATAGGTGGATAAGGGGATTAAGATGCTTGTTCAACCCTGATTCCCTCCCTTTACCACATTTTTCACTTATTTAATGATCTTCTTTGACTCACTGCAATTTACATCTCCAGATAAGAGGAATGGGAGAGATAGGATTAACACCAATGGCTCTATGGGATATGGAGCACCAGAATCGAATACGCAATGACGTTGTGCATTGCCGGAATCTATTTGCTCATGTTTGAATGTGTTCTGTGAAAACGAGAAAACCACTTTTGTATATGTCGCTACACCCTCCACGCCTAAGACACACTTCATAATAGTAGGTTTAAAAGTATTTAAAGGTTTGTAATTACTCTTTATTATTAAAAGTATAAGATTTATATTTATACTTTTATTTATATTTTTATTTTCTCTTATAAAAACTTTTATATAATTATTTATTATTAAATATATTAAATAAAGTTTTAATTTTATTTAATTATTTATTATTTATTTTTATAAATAATATTAATAAATTTATAAAAAAGTTAATTTATATTTTTTAATATAATTTATATTCTTTTAATAATAATTATATCTTTTTAATATAATTTATATTTTCTTAATATAATTTATATTTATTTAATATAATTTATATTTTTTCTTTTTTTAAATATAATTAATTATTATAATTTGAATTATATAGATATTTAAAAATTTTAAATTTAAAAAATAGTTACTTTTATTTAATAAGAAAGAATTATTATATAAAAGTTATATAATAAAATAACTTTTAAATATCTTTATTTTTAATATAAAAATAAGAAAAGTATTTAAAATTATAATTATATCTTTTAAAAATATAATATTCTAAAATAAAAAGTATTTATAAAAAAGATAATATTTAGAAATTTATAAATAATTTTAATAGAATTTTAAGTAGAAATATAAAAAGAGAAACTAGTTTTTAATTTTTTTAAAAGTAGTTTAATAAAAAGTTTAATAAAACTTTAAATAAAAATATAAAAAAAGAGATTAATTTTTAATTTCTTTAAAAGTAATTTAATAGAAAGTTTATTAAATTACTTTATATAATATAAAGATTTATATAAATAAATAATATTTTTTAATATATAGAATTTTATATTTAAATTTTAATTATTATTTATATATTTATTATTATTTATAATTAATTTATTTTTTATAAATTATTTATTAATAATAAAACTATAATAATATTATTAATTATTATAATTAATAATATTTAAATTCTAACTATTTTTATATAATTTAAAAGATAAATATTTATAATATTTTAAATACTTTTATTACTTTTTATATTAAATTAATATAATTAATATTTGTAATGATTTGAACTAAATTATTATAATAATAATTAAAAGCTTAATATATATATATTCTTAACTATACAATTTATTTAACTATATATAACTTTTTAATATATATAAGTTTTTAAAATCTTTTAAATCTTCTTAATTCTTTAATTATAAATTCTAAGGTTATTTAATATCTTTATTAACAATCTTGTTATATTATTTATAACTTAACTTATTTCTTCGATTATACTAATAGTTTACTAAATAATATTAGTATTTTAATATTTTCTTACTTTTAAATCTCTTTTAAAATTCTCTAAATAGTAAAAATAGATTTATTTCAATATTATCAATAAATAGTATTATTTTCAAACCCTTTTAATAAACCTATTTATATATTAAGTTTTTAAAAGACTTATTAAAATACTATTATACTATATACTTTTAAATCGAAGTTAATTAAAATATCTTATATTAGTTAAGTCTTCTAACTCGCTTTCTTACAATATTTTACAAAGTATTATAATTATTTTTAATATTTAAAATACTTTTAAAGCTAGTTAAAAAATATAATATTAAATAGAAGATAAGTTCTTCACAAACTCTCAATATTATTCCCTTCTTTCTACATCGCTATTTTTATATAAACTTTTTATATTATTCTTTCTAATTATATAGCTTAGTTAAAATATTAATATAAACTTTAAATAATATTATCAAAGTAAAGGAAAAGTTATTTAAAAAAAACTATTCTAAGTCGATTATTAAACTTTACACTTTAGATATTATATTAGCTATTATAATAAAGAAATTAAAATAAATAGAAATTTAATTTACTATATTAATAAGTTAAGTAGAAAAGTAGTTATTATTTCAACTAACTATTAAATATAATATAATTTATATCTTATAACTACTACTTTTATATTAATTTACTTCTATTCTATACTAATATAATTTAAATTTATATCAACTTAACTTAATTCTAATTATATCTAACTATATATTATTTAAAGTCTTATATTTAATTAATAAACTCTTAAATAGTAAATAACTTATTATTTATTTATAGAAAAAACTTATTTCTATTTAATTTAATTAATATAAATAGTAATTTTTTAATAATAGTATTAGATAATTATATATATTAAATTAATTAAAAGATTTAGCTTTATAGTATTATAAAGAATTATATATTTAAAATAATATTACTTTTAAATAGATAATTAATAAAGTTACTAATTTTCTAACTAATTTAATTAAATATTAACAAGTTTAAAATATATATATTTATTTTATTTAACTTGAAAATTAACTTTTCAAACTTTTTTATTAATAATTTAAGTTTTTTACAAATATTACTAATAAAACTAATTTTAAAAATAAGTATTAGAATTAATTAAGAAGTTTAATAATAATTATTATATATAATTACTTATAAGTCGCTTTAAGAGTATTAACTATAAAGTTAATATTAAAATCTTTCAATACTTTAATATAAACGATATTAGTATTATAATATTTAAATAAGTTAGAAAAACTTTAACTAAAATAATTGTAATTATAATTAATTATTATAAATAAGTAGCTACTTATATTAAAAGTTAATAAACATTTTAAAGTTAATTTAATATCTTTATTATTACTTAGTTTATATATATAAGTTAATTAATTTTGTTTATAAATATATTATATTACTTCTCTTTTAGTTAAAAGATTATTTTATTAATTCAATTAAATAAATTTAATAAAAACTTCTTTACTTTTCTAAATTAAACTTAAATTTTATATTATATTATAAGTAAAGTTGAATATAATATATATAAAAATATAATAGAGGATATTATAAAAGAAGATAATATACTATTAGAAATATAAGCTAAAGCTATTATTTATACTAAGTAGTAGAAAGTAGATTAAATAAAAAATAGTATTTAAAGAAAAACTTCTTTTTAAATAAATTAAGAAATATAAGATATTTAAACTTAATTAAGTTAATAGAAGGAAACTATATAATAATATTATATAAGTTAATAAAAAGTAGTATTTCTTATTAAATTAAAGTTTTTATTAACTCTAAAGTAAATAGCTTTATATTAATTAATATTTCTTTTTTATAATAACTTTATTATAATCTTAAGTTGATAATTAAATATTTGAAAATACTTTTGAAAGTCAAAATATATAATAACTAAAGTAAACTATCAATTACTTATTATATTTTAATTAATCTTATAATTAATAGATATATCTAATTCTTTACTCTCTTTTTAATTATCTACTTAAATATATATACAATAATATTAAAATATAAATAACTTATTAAAAATCAAATACTAGTTGATTATATTTAAAAATATTTTATTTAACTTAAAGACTTGTTAATATCTTAGATATATATAAGATTATATAATATTAAAGTTTGTTTAAATAAATATAAAGTGATTAATAAAGTTTACTAAATTAATATATTATATTATAATTATAAATTCGAATTAAAAAACTAAATATTGTTAAACTACTAATAATAACTATTTATTATTAATATAGTTACTATTTAAATAAAATATATAAATATTATAAATAAATATTCACTTATTATATATTTAATACTTTATATTTAAGTAACTTTATTTAATATTTTAAATAGATATTCAATTTCCTTTATTAAAAACAAACTTATAATATCTAAAAGTAATATAATCTATAATATCTAAGTTAAATAATTAATAAGTTGTATAAAGAAAGAATTGAAGTTTAATAAGTCTATAATTAATAAAGTTGAATTTAAAAGACTTTTAAAACCTTTCTAAGTCTCTCTCTTATAATATAAACTAAGTATTATAAAGATATATATAATTTCTATTATAATAATAACTTATATTTATAAAAAAGATAATAATAATAAGCTTTTTATAATTACTTTATATAAAGTCGATAGTTTAATTAACTAGTATAAAAATTAGTAAACTTTTAAATAAAATCTAATTATATTAGTTATATAATTATTAACTTTAATAGACTATTTTATTATTATATATTCTTTTATAAATATTGATATTATTAAACTATTTATATTATTTAAATATATAATATATATATATATTCTCAAAGTTTAAATCTAATATCTTTCTACTTTATTATTTATATAATTATAAAATCTAATTAAAAAGCGATAAAAAAAAGCTTTTAAATATAATTCTTTTTATAAGATATTATTAAAAGAATTAAAAGTAATTAAGAAATATATTATAAATAACTTGTTAAAAAGTTTTATTAAACTAAGTTAAATACTTTTTATAATTTCTATATTATTTATAAGAAAGCTTAATAGTTTCTTTCGTTTATATATTAATTTTCAAATATTTAATACTTTTATTTAAAAAGATTGATACTCTCTATCTTTAATTGATAAAACTTTAATTAGATTATTAAAAGCGAAAGTATTTACAAAGTTGAATATTTATTAAATATTCTATTATATTTATATAAATTTAATTTCTAAAAAGTATATAATATTCTAAACTTAATATAATATTTATAAGTATAAAATTATACTTTTTAAATTAACTAATAGTTTAGCTATATATTAATAATATATAAATAATATTTTATTTAACTTTCTTAATATTTTTTATATTATTTATTTAGATAATATTTTAATTTACTTAGAAAATAAACTTAAATATATAACTTATATAACTTTAGTATTTTAATAATTTGAAGATATTAGTTTGTAAGCTGATTTTAAAAAATACAAGTTTGATATTAAATATATAAAGTATTTAAAATTTATAATTTTAACTAATAATATCGAAGTTGATTTTAAAAAAGTAGTTATTATTAAAGAATAAAGATATTTAATAATTGTAAAAAGTATTTAATTCTTCTTAAACTTCTATAATTTTTATCGACGATTTATTTATAACTTTAATATAATTATAAAGCTTTTTATTAACTTTATAAAAACTATAACTTACTTTAATTTTAATATTAGCTACTAATAGTTATTTAATATATTGAAGAAAATACTAACTTCTACTTTACTTTTATAATATTATAATTATAATCTACTATATATATTTGAAATTAATATATTGAATAAAGTTGTAATAAGTGTATTATTTTAAAAATATAATAATAATTAATTCTTAATTATATATTTCTTAAAAATAATATAACTAATTAAATTTAATTATAAAGTTTATAATAAAGAAATACTT
>JANHAD010000140.1:0-15465 GCA_026226035.1 Clarireedia monteithiana
TTATATATAATATTATTAAAATAATAATAATAAATATAATATTAATATATACTAACTTTAAATTTAAACTAAAAGTATATAATATATAATTACTAAATATAACTAAATTAAAAGTAAAAATAATAAAAGTAAAGAAATTTAAAAACTTATATAAATAATTATTATTTAATATTAAATTTATTATATAATAAATAGTAAATTATTATATTAAAAAATATAATATAAAACTAATATTTATAAAAGAAAATAAAATCTATCTTCTTTAATAAAATATTAATATAAAAGTATTAAATAATAAACTAAATTATAAGAAATTAAAATTCTTTAAAATTAATAAAGTAGTTAAACTAATTAACTATTATTTTAAATTATTAAAAACAATAAATATATATTTTATATTTTATATTTTACTTCTCAAACTAATATTATTAAAAATACTAAATATACTTTATATTAAGATTAAATTAATTAATCTAAATATTGAATATAAAGTTAAAGAAATATTAAATTAAAAATATATTAGAAGATAATTTTACTATTTAATTAAATAAAAGGATTATTTATATTTAAAAATATATAAAAACTAATTAAGAATTTAAATTATTTGAAGTATTTAATAAGATTTTATTAAAAGAATCTTTATTTTCTAATTAAATAATTAATTTAAAATTATTTATTAAAAAAAACTTAAAAAACAAAGAATTAATTTTAAAAGAATTAGAAATATAAAAAATTTATTTAATTTACTTAATTTATTTCTTTTCTAATTTTTCTTTTTCTTTTAAAACTATAAATTTATTAAAATATTTAAACTTTTAATTAAATATCTTTTTTCTCTTTTTTTAAAAATAGTTTTATTATTTTTTTAAATAAAGAATTTTAATTATAATCTTTTTTTTATAATATAATTTTTCTTTCTATTTATTAAAACTTTTTTAATTAATTTTTTATAATACTTTCTATTTCTATTTATTTTTAAAAATATATTTTATATTATAAGAAGTTTGTAAATAAATATATTTAAAATAATATTTCTTATTTAAAAAATATATATCTTTTATATATTAAAAACTGTTAATATAATAATTAAAATAAAAAACTATTTTAATATTATTAGAATTAATAATTTAAATAAAATAAATAATTTCTTTATATTTATAATAAGAAATAAGTAATAAAATATTTAAAAATATAATAAAAGAAAAATAAAGAAAAAGTTGAAAAATAATTGAAAATATTTTAAAACGAACTTTATAAAATCTAATATAATAAATATTAGAATAATACTTAGTTAAAAGAAAGATAGTATTATAAATATTTAAAAATTATAGATTTAATAATTGTAATTAGTTATAATAGAATTTTAAATAAATAACTAATAAATATATTAATTATATTTAGATTATATAAAACTATATATTTTAAAAACTATTTAAAAGTTTCTACTTTTAAAAAAGTTTTTAAAACTAATTATATCTTTATAATTTATAATATTAAAGTTTATATAAATAAATAGTATTTTTTTAATATATAAAACTTTATATTTAACTCTTTTAATTATTACTTATATATTTATTATTATCTATAATTAATCTATTTCTTATAAATTATTTATTAATAATAAAATTATAATAATATTATTAGTTATTATAATTAATAATATTTAGATTTTAATTACTTTTATATAATTCAAAAAACAAGTATTTATAATATATTATATATAATATTTTAAAGATTAATATTATTTATAATAAATAAAAATTTTCTTTAATTTTTATTTCTTTTTATTAATTATATTAATTAGTAATAAAAGTTTAATAATTTAATTAAAAAGTAAGTTATTTAATACTTTCTTTAACTTATTAATTAAAAATATAAAATATATTTTTATTATTTTAAATAGTTTAAATTTAAAAGAATAATTAATTTTTTTAAAATTTTAAAATTTTAAAATTATAATAATTTAGATATTTTAAACTATTAATATTAGTAATTTATATATATTATATTTATTTTATTATTTAATATTTTAAAATATTACTTTAAGATATTTAATATATATATATTATAAATATATAATTTATATAACTTTTATATATATATAAACTTTTAAAACTTTTTAACTTTTTTAACTTTCTAATTATTAATTCTAAAAATAATATAATCTTTTTTTATAATATATTATTATATTATTAATAACTTATTATTAATTCTTTTCAATTAATTAATAACTATTTAAATAATATTTTATTAATATTCTCTTTATTTAAAAAACTATTAAATTATAAAAAGAAAGTTTATTTTATTAAATAATAATAAGAATATTTATATTTTTATTTATTTTTACTTCTTTTAATTAACTTTTTTATTAATATATTTTCTTTTTAGAATTTTAAATTTATTATATTTAAAAAAAATAATAAAATTTTTTAATAATAATTTTTTATATTTAATATAATTCTTTTATTTAAAAAATCTTTTTATAATTAATTTAAAAATTATAATAATAATTTAGAAAATAAGTTTATAAATAATATTTTTAAAAAATTTTATATTAATATATAAAATAAAAGAAAAAAGAAAAATAAAGAAATTAACTTTTAATTTTTTTAATTAGAAGATTAAAAACTTTTATTATTTTTTATAAGTAATAAAATTATAATATTAATTAAATTAATTTTAAAATTATAAATATAAGTTAAAATTTAATAAAAATAATTAAATTTATAATAAATATAATTTATTAAATTAATTTTCACTTATATTTCTTTTAATATTACTTTTAATATTATTATTATTTTATATTTAACTTTATTTTTATAAAGATAATATTTATAAGATTATCTAATTTTTATTATTAAATATTAAATTATTACTTTTCAATTTAGAAGATTATTAATTAAAGTATATTTTACTTTTAAATTATTTATTAAAGAAATTACTAAGTTGGTTAATTTACTTTTATATATATATTTAATTTAAAAAATTTACTTTTTTAATTAATATTTAGAATATTTTTTTTAAATTACTAATCTAATTAATAAATTTAATAATAATTTTAATATTCTTTTATTTTTTAAAAGTAAATAGTTTTTAATTAATTAATTATATATATTTACTTTAATAAATATTAAATTTATAAATATATAAATAATTAGATTAAAAATATTATTTTAAATTATTTTAAAAAACTATTTTTATAAAAATTTCTTTTATTTATTAAATAGTTAGTTAAAAAACTATATATTTTTTTCTATAATAATTTTAAAATTATATAAATTAAAGTTAAATATTAAATATTATTTATAATAATTTTAAATTCTCTATCTTTATTTAAAAAAATTCTATTAATAACTTTATATTTTAATATCTATTAACTTAGTTTTTAAAAGAATAATTTATAAAAATTTATTTTTTAAATTAATAAAATATTATTAAAATTAAATTAAAAGTATTTAATATTAAACTATAATTCTAAAAAAAATTAGTTTAATATTTTAATTTTATAAAATAATAAAATAATATAAAGAAATTATTAAAATTATTATAATTTACTTTTATTATAATATTTACTTCTTTATATTATTTTATTAAAACTTTAATTAAATCTAGTTAAAAAGTTATTATTAATTAAATTAATTATCTTTTATTAAATTATAAAATTAACTTTATTTATATATTCTTATTAATATTAATTAATTTTATTTTTATAAAAATATTTCTTTATTTTATATTAAAGAATTAAACTTTTACTTTTTAAAATAAAATTAAAAATAATCTTTTATTTAAAGTATTATTAATTATTTATATAATATTATTTTTTATTATATTAATATTATTAATATTAACTTTTTTAATTAAAAAAATATCTTAATATACTAATTAAATAAAAGTAAAAATAAAAGAATAAATATAAAGTTAAAATTATTATTATTATTTATAATATTAATAATCAAGTAAAAAATTATATTTAATAAAAAACTCTTTATTAAATAGAATAAAAAATATAAAATATTTAAATTTAATAAAATTATTTAAAAGAAAGTATATAATATTCTTTTATATATTATTAAAAAATTAATATTTATTTTAAATTAAAATTTTTATTAACTTTAAAATAATTAATTTCACTTTTATTAATATTATATTTTTTAAAATATTTAACTTTATTTAGAAAGTTATAATAAAGAAATTAAAAATATTTTTATTAGTTAAAGATTATAATAATTAATAAAATTAAAAAAAGAAAGTTTATAAAATAAATAAATATATAAAAGTGAATTAATTAATTTAATAATTTCGTTAATAAATAATTCAAAAACATAATATATTTTAATTAATAATTTTTTAAATTAAAAGATAATAATTTAATATTTAATAATAAAAATTAGATAATTTTATAAATATTATTTTTATAAAAATAAAATTAAATAAAAAATAATAATAATATTAAAAGTAGTGTTAAAAGAAATTCAATTAAAAATTAATTTAATTAATTATATTAGTTATAATTTAAATTATATTTATAATTCTAAAATTATTCTAATTAATATTATAATCTTATTATTTATAAAAACTAATAAAAAGTTTTAATCTTTTAATTAAAAAGATTAAGAATTATTTTCTTTTTTTTCTTTTTATTTTTACTTTATATATTAATATAAAAATCTTTGAAAATAATATTATTTATAAACTTGTTTTTTAAATTATTATTATAATTTTTAAATTAATTAAAAGAAAGTTTTTTAAATAGAAAAAATATATTAAATATAAAATATTATTAATAAAAAGTTTTATTATTTTTATTTAAATATAATAAATTTAATATTTTAAAAAGAAAATATATTAATAAAAAAATTAATTAAAAGAAATAAAAAGAAAAGTAATTAAAAGTAAAATTAAATAAAAATAAATAAAAGTAAATAAAAATATTTTTATTACTTTTTAATAAAATAAATTTTCTTTTAACTTTAATAATTTTTTAAATAAAAAGAATTAAAATAAAATATTATTTAAATAGTTATTAGTTAATTAGAAGAATTAATAATAAATTATTAATAATATAATAAAATATTATAAAAAAAATTATATTATTTTTAAAATTAATAATTAGAAAATTAAAAAAATTAAAAAATTTTAAAAACTTATATATTTATATAAAAGTTATATAAATTATATATTTATAATATATATATATATATATATTAAATATTTTAAAATAATATTTTAAAATATTAAATAATAAAGTAAATATAATATATATAAATTATTAATATTTAAAATTTTAATATTTAAATTATTATAATATAATTAAAAATTAATTTTATTATTTAATATTATTAAATATATATATTAAATTATATTTAATTAATAAATTTAATTTTTTAATATATTATAATAAAGTTTTTTTTATAAATATATATATAAATTATTATATATATTAAATATTTTTATTTTTAATATATATTTTTTATTTAATTAATAAAAAAGTAAATATTTCTTTATATTATATTTTTTTTATAATTATATAATTACTTTCTTTATAATTAAAAAAAAGTTTAATTTAAAAAAATTAATATTTTATAAATACTATTTTAAATTTATATAATTAAAATTTAATATATAATTAAATTTTAAAATTAAATTTAATAAAATATTAATATTAATATTATTTTATTATTAGTTTTAATTATATATATTTAATATATTATTAAATATAATTTTAATATTCTTTATAATAAATATAAAAATATTTTTAAAAGTTATATTTAAATTAGAATTATTAAAAAATATATTAAATATTATATTATAAAGAATTTTTTTTATAATTTATATAATTTTAAAAATCTTTATTTAATTCTTTAATATTTTTAAATTATTAAATTTAAAATTATATAATTTTTTAAAAAACTTTTTAAAAAAAATTAAAAAAAGTTTTTTTTAATTATAATATTAAATTTCTTTAATATAATAATAAAATAATTTATTTATAAATATTAAATAAAAATAATAAATAAAATTATAAATATATTAGAAAAATATTTTAAATAAATATAATAATAAATTTAAATTTTAAAAGAATAATATTATATAATTTATAATATATAATAATTAATAATAAATATTATTATTATTTAATAAAAGTAAAATTTTTATAAAAGATAATATTTTTATTTTATTAACTATTAATTTAAATATATTAATATATAATTATATAATAAGTTAATTAAAATATAATTATATAATAAATTAATTATTATATAATTATATAGTAAACTATATTTTATAATATTCTACTTATATCTTCTTATATTAATATTAATTATATTTATTAGCTAATAAACTAGTTTATATACTAATTTAATCTATTAGTTAATAGATATAGTTTATTAGAAAATCAACAAATTAGTGTATAGACTAGAATATATCTGTTGCAGATATCTATCCAGCTTGCTTATACCGCCTGTAGATAAGTATTAGAGTATTTCCTTCTTGCCAGATCATCTGATATCTCGATAGTGCAGAGTGTCTTAGTACTCTTGTCTGCGGGTTCAACAGTGGCTCCTGAATCGCCAGAACATTATACTTGTCGCGATGATTGACAGCTATCTCATAAGTTATCGGGTTCTTCGCCGTATTCCAATACAGTATTTTCAATTGCATTAGAGTTGCGTGGCGGGAACCCCGGTGTCCGTTTCGACTGTTTAGCTACGTCGTTGCATAATATGTTTTTCTATACTCCCTTGTTGTGTAGATCCTGCTCTGGAGAGATCGGAAGGTCGTCCTCTTTACCGCTAGTGTTGCCAGCCTAGAATGTAGCCTGGCTTGTAGTTTTGCTCGACGAGAACGCGATTTGGCTTTGTGATATTCCTCGGTGTTCTGCAAAGGTAGTGGAGCGGTTGAGATATCTCTCACGAGCCCGCTTCTTCTGTTCTTTTGCCTTCTTGCAGCTTGAGCTGAAGGCCGCATGTGGGCCCCCACAACCCACACATTTTGGGTCTGCTCCCCTCTTTCTTCTGTTTCATTGGGCACTGTTCCTCGTTATCATGCGCCGTGTATGCGCCGTGTGCGCAGCGCGCTTGCTTCCTGCAATGTTTAGCCATATGGCCCTATTCATAACAGCGATAGCATTGGATCGCGATCGCCTCCGGTGCGGATCTCTCGCAATGGAAATACTAGGCTTGCCATAGCATGCCCCTATCGCACAGTCTGCGAGCCTCCTCTATAGTCCCGACTTCCAATATTATATTGACGGATCGCCGTTCCTTCGAGCGGCGTGTTTTCTTCTCTCGTGTCGCGCGGACGATCTTTGTTTTGCTTTCTTTCGAAATCGCGTCTAGATCTCTCTGTAAGAGCCGGCCGCGCTCGTCGATCGAGGCCATTTTCCTGTTTACATTCTTTGCAAGTACTGCAAGAGCCCTCCGTATCATGGTTGCTCCTGTATAGAATACTTTCTCCACCCAGTCGTCGTTGTAGAGATATCTCTCGATTTTCGACTCCTCGAATGTGATTACGACATCGCCTTCTGGCAACTCCCTCGCTGCGATAGCTCCTCTTATTCTTCCAGTTTTGTCCACCGCTTCGACGATCTCTGCAGAGGTTCGTTGTCGCAAATTTGCAGACTGATCGCGCGTGCGTACTGTGATCTCGCGAAGGATCTTCTTCGGCACCGCGTACTCTCTTGGGCTGTCGCTGGCGCAGCAGCAGCTACGCGTTGGGCCCATGTCGTCGGCTTCGTGTCCAGTGCCTTTGCTAGCTCTTCGCGGAGAGTTCGCCTTGTGATCACTTCATCATCGCTCGTTCGTGCGGTTCCGGTGAGCGCTCTCTTCCTGTAGTCACTGATCTTGGTCGCCAGCTCGATAACCATCTCTAAATCCTCGCGCCTTACCACTAGGCTGGATAATTGCTTTTTGAGCTCTTCTTCGGCCGATGGGGTATCGGTCGTGCTAGTCTCTATGGGTAGGTCGCGTCGGGACCTCTCTCCTTGGGTCTAATCGCGCTCTGCAACGCGTCTCTTCCACCTCCATTATCAGCGCCGGCTCCTCTGGCCTCCGTACCCATTCTAACGGCCTATTAAGGTCACCCTGTCGTCTTTTTTATATGTCCACCGCTGACCCAGGGAAATCGATAGTTTACTGTTTAATAAAATCAATTATATCTTACAATTCAAAAATCTATTGTTATTATTGAATTATTTGAAGAGTATTAAAATATTAAAATTTTATATTTCATAAATTAAAAAAAGATTTGGTAAATTTAATAATAATTTAACACTAGTTATTAAAAAGGTTGTATTTACATTTGTCACGGCTCAGGATCGTGCGGCCGCATACGCCCGCTTCTGTACGTCCACGATTGGTATTGTAACAGTTGTTATCTATATTAACTTGAGAAGCTTACTTCGCCCATCGATAACTTCTAGAAACCGTTTCGGCCGATCTCAAAATCTTTATTCCCTTTGATACACTGCCATGCCTCAATCACCTCAATCACCAGTCCTTATAATAGGCGCTGGTATCTCAGGTCTCACCCTCGCTCAAGGTCTTCGCCAACACTCTATCCCCTTCCGAGTATTTGAACGGCATCCCGCATCCCATACGTCTCAAGGTCATCGTTTTCGAATTTCCCACGCTTTCACTGCACTTACCAGTATTCTTCCACCAGGAAGTCAAGATCTTCTTACTCGCACCGCCGTTCAACGCAATCGCTTTCAGCCGCGATATATCGATGCGAAAATTGGAAAATTTCCGGCCCCAATCCCCTCTGATGAGACACAGATACACAAGACGTCTATAGCTATGGACAGGACATGGCTACGTCAGCTCCTAACGCTGGGAATCGAAGACTCTATTTTCTATTCCAAAGACTTCATATCGTATTCATATTCATCAAGCTCGTCATCGCCAGATAATCACGAGATAGAAATTACATTTGCAGATGGGTCATCGGCCCAAGGCTGCCTTCTTGTTGGCGCAGACGGTATCAAATCTCGCGTGCGATCTTATCTACAGCCAAGCCGCCGACTTCTCGACCTCGAACGCTGGATCATGTGGGGACGAACCATTTTGACACCTTCTCTTCGAGAAAAGCTGAAAGCTAATGATGATTACATGACCTGGTTTATGGCTACTGATAGTGACGCCAACGTGCAGGCTATTGTCGACCCTATGGTGTGGGATAGGGATGTTAGAGAAGAGTCGCATGGTAAATTATCTTCTTATCAGGACTATTTGTATTGGGTAGTCAGCACACCTTCACACAAGGAGAGGGTGCTGCCCAAATCAACACAGGAAAAGAAGATTTTTTTGGAAGATGTTATCCGGGAATGGTATCCGATGCTGCGGACGATATTCGAAGAAGCAAATCACGAATTGAGTTCTTGTGTCCCTGTATTATCTAGCAAGCCAGATATTGAGATTATTGCCCGCTCTTCGTCATCGCCATCCAAGAGTCCTAGAGTGGTACTTGTTGGGGACGCTGCTCATCCAATGAGTCCTATGGGCGGATCGGGAGCTGATACAGCAATTACTAGTGCAGTAGATCTGATGAATGCCATTAGAGAGGCTGATCTGCTTAAAGACAGTGGTTTCGGTGAAGATAGCATCCGCTCATTTGAGAAAAGAATGGCCGAAAGGGCGGAAGAGAGGATTGAGCATTCTTTTAAAGGAGGACAGAAGTTTTGGAAGGGTAAGGAGTGGACATATTACAAGGAAACAGCGGTCTGAACTCTGTCTTGGTGGTAGTGACTAGAAATCTCGAAATAATTTTTGAAAGGGCACCCCGAGCTGGTCGGTTGTCAATAGTTTGGCATTATTTCACCAAAGAAACATCCATTTCAATTCAATCATGTTTAATTTGAAACCTTCGATCTTCGGATCTCGAGGGGGAGGTGTAGGCACTATGGATAGCTAGTTACGACTCTGCTAAGGTGGAATGTATGGCCGTTCAGACTGCGTCAAATCCTCGAGAACCGGAGCTCAGGCCCCTTGTAATTGTTTCCAATTGTATTTCTTCCGCATCACTCTTCCCAGACACCGAGCCATTTGCTGATATTGAACCTTTACCCGACGATGCCTCGTTGCCGTTTGCCAGTTTTGTCAAGCCAGCCTCACCTGAAGGCTCCGCATTCGTCTGGTACGGGCTGCGGCGCGAGCGAGTAGAACTGCCTCGGCGGGAGCCAGATCTCAATGTAATGATGGCCCCAGCATATCTAATACCGGACAAAGATAGACTAAAACCGCGGCGCAAGGCAGCGGGAAAGGCACCGATCGCACGAAAGGAAAGAGAAGGGAGGTTACACGCGATGAGGCCGACGCCGATCTCAATTGCTGGCCAGTTTGAAAACAAGAGCGATGAGCCTGTGCATTGTCAGTTTCGTAGATATATAATGGAGATATTTGCAACATCATAGGCACCTTGGAAGAAGTTTCCGCTGCCTCCGTCTTTCGCCAGAGTTGGGTTGGTGAGATACACGAGCTGGATGACGGTATTGTTTAAGCCGGCAACGAAGGCACTTGGAATACGGGTCAGACTATCGTCCGATCTTGTAGATAAGCAACTTACAATCCACCAAGTAAAAAGACAATGCAGAGCGCTAATTTTTTCTTCAGATCCAGATGTAATTTCCAAACCTATATAGAGTCAGCAACAAGATATATCTCTCGAGAAACCGTGTGCTTACAAACGGCATTGGTAGAACAAGAAGACAAAAATCGATAAAGCTATCCAACGCGAAGACCCCCATTTGGATGTCAAAGCCCCACAAAGGGCAAACAAGCCAACCTCCTTCCACATCTTCCTTGAAATGTGTACCGCAATAGAACAGCCACGACAATATCGCATATACAAACCATACGACGGATAGAGCAATCAAAGACAAACTGCATACGTTAAACCACTTGCCGATAAAGATGCGGCGGTAGAAGAAAAGCACTGTCAACTTTATGAGTGCATTTGCACCCATCCACAAGATAACCAGCGCCGCAGTGGTCTGCGTTAAATGAGCATAGTTTCTCGCTCCTCAAGCGTAATGGTGCGCACTTACCTGCGCCAATAAACGCTGTTGCTCTGTTACATCATCAGGACCTGAAGTTGGTGCATCGACAAAAGCATTCTTGAAGACACCTACTCTTGTTAGCCTCTTGTAAATGGACAAATAGTTTAGCTTAATACTTGCCAGTCAATAGAGAGGCGCAACAGCCAGTCACGCAAAGCTAGACAAGGTCAGTTTTAAACAAAAACATCCGGCGCAATGTTGGTTCTACTAACCCATGCAGCAAGGCAAAACCAATCGTCTACATTGAGCTTAACTTTTTTATGAAATCTTGTCAGAAATCGAAGTGCAACGAGCACGCCGCCAATGATCGGAAAAGAGAATCCAATTGCAATCGCGCTTCCTCGAGTTGCGATAGTCATATTGAAATGTTTAAAAACTTGGATAACGAATAAATGGCAAAAGAAAATTGCAAGAAATTAGTAGTGGAAAAGTGGTTAAAACTCTCAATATTTTTCCTTCGTGTGAGGGGAGTGAAAGAGCCTCATTATAACTGGGTTTCTTTGCAAAGGGTAGAGAGTTCCTACAGGCCGGCCGGGTGTAAAGCGGAAAGAGGATGGAGAAATCAAGCAAAAGATGCATTGTGCATCGCCAATTGGAAGTGAGCAGATGCGGCACGGGTTCGCCATCTTGAAAGCCAACACGTTCTTTATGCAAACTTGCGGCGAGCATGGATAATCGATCTGCGAGAAGTAAGCATTTCCACCCCTGCTACAACCTCTTTTTCGAGGAAATCACTATGATTTCAGCCAAGATAGATGAATTGCATCACCACAATTTTCACGTTGAAACATGTAAGGCTGGATGGCAATTCCAATACAGTAAAACCTCGATATAAGGATACCCCTTTATAAGGATACCAGCTATATATCCTTATTTTTCTCGGACCAAAGGATTTTTGGGTGTATTATATACCTCCTCAGAAGGAGATTTCGATATATCCTTAAGGAAAGCGACAAAAAAGTTATCCTTATATCGAGGTTTTACTGTATTTCCAATACCAATAGCCAATCGTAAAAGCCTTCGGAATCGTCTCGAACCTTATCTGTTACCACCTTCCATATCTGGCCCACATTTGGGAACGCAGCTGCAGTCAGCATGGCCATCTAATTGAGCCGGTGTAATTATCTTTTGTGTAACGCGGAAATTCTTATTCTTGTATTCTTATGCTTGCAAATGCTCAAATTCTGAATTATGATAAGCCCCGTTCGGAGCCAGTGATTCTCAAGCTGTTAAGCAGCTACTCGCAAAGTCACATAATCCTACTTCAATTCCAATTTCCAGAACCCAGCCCATGCAATGATAAATTTGAAGCTCTCGTGGGTAGTGGTGTGGTACACCATGCAACTCGGGGTGGCAAGCTCCTGTTGTCAGACGGCGAGGCAGCCGAGGCTATGGCTAAATACTACATGTGACTCATTTCATAGGAAAACTCCATCACTAACATGAAAGTTGAGATCACCAAGCGGGTATAATTTTCGGAGTAGATTTCAACGACCTCATATTTGTCTGATTTTGAATTACAGGACTTCATGCGGCCCATCGTTTTGCAATAATAATCAATTTGAACAAGTGAGCACGGATAGATATTGTAATATCTTGAACGAGCTGCTCAGTTTTAAGGTCGCAACTGTGAAGATCACTAAAGAAAACGCTCCTCTTGCCCTGAAACCAATAGATATTGACAGAAGCCAGACCCTCGTGTGTCCTCTCCAACTATGGGTTCCACCCCATCGTAATGGCATCCTCAGGCTGTGACCATTTGAATCCATCAGGCATATGAACTTGTCGTTCTTGTAACCAATCCTGTAACGCTTCCCAATCTACACACTTGTGGTGCGTGTTGGCATTTGGAGTGGGATTCTGGTGATCAAGTACCCAATTGTAAGGAATGATGCCGGTGTCGAACTGGCACATGAGGCTCTGCCGGATATAGTCCACACAATGCTCGTAGTGCAGCTCATATAGCTCGGGCACGCGCTCCTTCTTCTCCTGAGTCTTAGGATAGTAGGATATATAATGATCTTGCCAGATGTAATGGAGACAATGAATTTGGTGTGTGCCAATCGTGGCCGCGATGTAGCCGCCCCCAACTTCGGCGGGAAACTGCGCGGACCAGTCTGGGTGTTGAACTTTCTTCATGTCCTCTTTGCTGACTGAAATCATGCCAACTAGATGGCGATAATCCTTAGTAAAAGCTCTCCATTGGGAAAGTGCGTGAGAAAAAAAACATGGCAGCTTACATGTCGAGATATTGTACCAAGCTTCTTCAACCTCCGGTGTTGGAGGTCCTTTGAAAGGGCTCTTATACCACAATGAACCGTTGAACTGCTGACGAACGTATGGATGCCGAATAACAGCTTCATTTACAGGAGCTATGCATCAGACTCCGAGTCAGTACTGGTGGCCCATAATTGAAATGAGAAAGGAGGATACTGTGTGAATGCCTTACAATAATAATTGAATAAGTCCCAACATTTCTCCTGACGGATGCGCAAGATTCGCGAAGTATTGGTCAATAATCCTATTATCAAAAGACTGCTGAGAGTATGAAGGATCCAGTGCACCCTTTTTTGTGAAGATGGCCTTTGAGAAGAACAGTTTTCGCCATCATGAAGGAACGGGGAGTCAGAGTCCATGGACTCTTTGCTAGATACAGGCAAGTACGTTGGCAGGTCAGACATGGTTATCGTGAGAAACTTAACGTCCAAAACTGGAGCGACTAATACTTTCAAGTTGAAACCGAGGGAAAGCGCAAATAAATGGCTTGATAAAAAAGAGTTACTTGTATGAAGCAACTAGAAAAGCTGTTGGAGTTGCAAGATTGAGCGGGAAATTCAATCAGAGATTGAAAACGACCTTCTTCTTGAGAAAAGTCATTGTGAGGAATGACCCATCTGATCAATATCAGAACCAGACTCGGCATCACTCATGTTTGGTCGAAAGAATGCTTATTCGGATGGAACATTTTCAAGCTTTACGGCCGTTGTCAAGCAGATAGGTGTCATAAAAACATGGATGAAGCACCAATCGCCTATGCTTCATGATGCAAACAGAATTTTAGATCTTTGGGCCCTGGGCTGTAGGATTGAAAACGGATGTCGATTGATAACACCAGAATGGTGCTCTGGTTAACGTCGTGGTAAGCAATGGTAAAATTTGACCGATGCTGCGTGGTTGCAGTACGCACTAATTCGGTAAGATGCCCTCACCGAATACTACATGCAAATTCTGACATCAGCAATTGTTAGGAGTAAATCAGGTTTACTGTACCCTATACTAAATGTCTTCCAATACCGCAGAGCCTCACTTTTGCATAGATCCGACGGCCCCTTTCTTTCCTACGCAAGCAATCGCGCCAAATGCGGGTGAGGCTGCATGTAATCGGTCTAAGACCCTTGAAATCGACATCTGTAGTTCTATTTTAACCTTTATGTAGGTTACGGCCGTGATTGTGCCACTCGTAAGCGAGATACCGGTACTATACTGCGCCGCTCAATTTGTGCCACTTGACAGCGTCTCTTCTTTTATCAACATCACATCACCACCACTCATGGAATGTTCTCTGAGTTGCTAATCAGAAGATCTGCACGAAGATTGATGGCTGATTGATAATAAATGCGCTGAGCGAATGGGAGCAACCGCAAGCAATTTGCTGCGCCATTAGCAGAACATACTATTGTATAAACCGGAGGTCCGTAGGGTCACGATTGTAACACAGTATCTGATGCGGTCATCAACTTCACTGAAACTGCACAGCCAGTTCCATTACCGAATAACACCACTTTATGGTATATACAGCTCATTTGTTAGTGTACATATTCGATTACAACTGTTCGGTCATCTCCTTGTTCATGCCGCTAAGAAGCATGCTCGCATATTGCGAATACGTCGAGGATCTTTGTTTGAAGACCAAGACTGGACAGTTCCCTGTTTCGGCAGTTGAGAGCGGACAACAGACACCCTGGTTCCCATTGACAAGCAGTAGAAGAATAGCAAGGGCCCACATCCACACGAAATCCGCACGGTCGACAACCACAAACACATCAATACATTCTTCAATCACATTCACATATCCTTCAATCGATTCATACTGAGTGAATTCAATCACGAGGAAAATGATCATGTTGAAAAAAAGTATTCTTGCAGCGCTTGTAGCTGCCGCGGCTGTAATGGCTTTGCCAAAGCCTGCACGTGAGACTCATGCATATAAAATTTGAGGTGTAATTACACTGACAAGAAGGGCCAGGCTTCGAGACCAATCCTACGCTCTCAGTAGGCGAGTTTGACGATAGCTCATACGCTGAGACCAAGAGAGCTCACTTCGAGACCGATCCTATGCTCTCAGTTGGCGAGGTTGACGATAGCTCATACGCTGAGACCAAGAGAGCTCACTTCGAGACCGATCCTAT
>JANHAD010000140.1:15565-87026 GCA_026226035.1 Clarireedia monteithiana
GCTCTCAGTTGACGAGGTGGATGACAGCTCTTATGCCGAGACTTATTAGCCATATAACGTATTGCATAACGAATGCAATTTGCCAGCTCAAGGAAAAAGTGGTATCAGGGTGGAACATTTTACCAACTTCTATGGAATCGCTCGTTTACTACATTTCGAATTCACTCTAGCACATCATTGAAAAAAGCCAAGTAAACTTTTGTCTTAATCTGTTTGATCTGTGCAGACAAATGAGCAAATAAATACCCTATTGCATAAATATATGACTCTGTGCTCGCTCCTTTCTATCCCTATAGCGTGCTAGGAAAAGTTTGAGGCGTAGTGGAAGTGTAGTGTAAGCAAGAGAAACTAATTCTTTCTCGATATGTCCCGACTACAGTTAGCAGAGTTGTAAAGTCGACCCTCCACATTAGCGATCGTCGACGTAAACAAGATTCCTGTATCACTGCATCTTTTAATCATCATTCGACATCACACTTTTTTCCAAGACAATATTTGGAATACTGCAAGTGATAGGCTCTAAAACCCGCAAGATCGGGCCTATTATAGCAAATACCATCCAAGTAACCTGAGCTTCGCCTAGGTTGTGCATTGTCATTTTGACAGGCAGGTATAGCAATCCACACCCTCATTTAATCCATGACTGTGCCTCTGGTCTTAGAGTAGTGCATATATTGAGGCGGATGCAGATTTTTATAAATTTCAGGCATGATTCCTTCGCCTTTGTGATCAAACGACTATTCCTGCATCTTCAGGCACCGAACCTACATTGATTTTAACGATCAAGATGTCAACGCAATCAAACATTGAAAGTTCCGAGAGCGTTCGGACCACGCCCCAAGTGCAAAGTTCGAAAGAACATGAGACTGGTGAAATGAATCCGATGCCGCGTCGAGTATTTGGGATTTTCTCACCCGTGCCAATTGGCGACCCTGGACCCGCTCCGGATGGCGGGACTACTGCGTGGCTTCAAGTACTGGCTGGCCATCTCATGGCCTTCGTGACTTGGGGTCTCATCACCAGCTTTGGAATCTTCCAGTCTTATTACGAAGAAAAGTTTCATGCCAGCCACTCAACTATTTCATGGATCGGAACAGTACAGATTTTTAGCTTGTTGTTTGTTGGCACGATCTCTGGCCGAGCCAGCGATGCCGGCCTTGTGTATGAGGCTGTAGGTGTGGGATCCTTGCTGATTGTTATTGGTATGTTCATGACAAGTCTATCCACGAAATATTATCAGATTTTCTTGTCTCAAGGAGTGTGTATTGGGTTAGGAATGGGTATCCTCTACATGCCGGGGCTGTCCGTGCCGTCGTCATATTTCCACAAGAAAAAGTCATTTGCGGTCGCCATTATAGCTTCTGGAGCAGGCGTGGGGGGAATCGTCTATCCCGTGATGGTGCAATGCCTCTTACCCCGTATTGGTAATACAGACCCATCTCTTAGACTCTTACTCTTACTAGAAAACGATAAGGAAAAATCCCGGTATAAGATCATTGACATGGGGTAGGTTTCGGCTGGACAATTCGCTCAATGGCCCTTGTTACTCTCTTCGTCATAATCCCATTCAACCTTCTACTTCGAGTTCGAATACCCCCAAGAAAGTCAGGACCCCTTGTGGACTGGAAAGAATTTACGGAGATCTCGTACATATTCTTCACACTTGGGTTCTTTCTCATCTACTGGGCCGTGTATTTTGCCTTTTATTATGTTAGTATTTTCTCTCCACCAATTTTTATCCAAGCTTTAAGCTAACATACCAAAAGATGGACCTCTATGGTCATAAATTCGCAAATTTCACGTCCCTTGATTCTATCAACATTCTCATTATTGCAAACGGATTAGGCATTCCAGGACGTATCCTTCCGGGCTTCATTGCATCACGTTGGCTTGGACCCTTGAACACAGCCGTTCCTACTGCGACTATAGTTGCTCTAGTTCTATTTTGCTGGATAGGAGTCAAAAGTTCCAATGACGGACTATATGTATATGTTGCCGTGTATGGACTTGTCGCGTCATCCGTGCAGGCTATCTTTTCGGTCTCTCTTGCTTCGCTTACAAGTGATCTCAGCAAGCTCGGCACACGGATGGGGATGGTGTTTAGCGTGGTGTCATTTGCGACCTTGACAGGAAACCCAGTTGCTGGAGCACTGATCCAAGCAGATAATGGGCGGTATATAGGAGCACAGGTTTGGGCGGGAATTATTATGTTGTTAGGAGCTGTTGCGCTGTCTATCGCGAGAGTGAGTCGAACAGGGTGTATTCTGGGCAAGAAAATATAGTTTCTATATCACAGGTCCAGATGAGCCATTGCACCACGTGCTTCCATAGTCTAGCGGACAGGAAGCACTTGGTTGATTGGTCTTGAGAATACCACGGTGTACACAAAGGGTTGTAAGGTGTGCATTGGGTGATGTTTCTGGAGGTGGACTTAAGAGGGTATTTTATATGTACAGACTAGGTTGAATTGCGCGGCGTGCTATAAGTATATGGGTCGTCACAGAATTCTGCGCCAAATATTTGGTTGTGTCTTTCATTTATGCTATCGTTGGGACCAGTATCGATAGACACCAGGTCTTCTTCCAACGAAGGCGCCATGGCTGCATTATTTTTGGGGGGGAAGATAGGAAATCAAAAATTAGGGTAGAAACTGCAGTGTATAATTTTGACTCTACTCTCTACTCGGAAAGAACTCGTCAGCGGTGAAAAGAATGATGTTTTGGTTCTCTCTTTTAGATTTACGCCTGGCGGTGCCTTCTTGTAGTAACCCCAAGCACGTTGAGATACAACAGCCAAAGTCAGGCATTATTTGCTCTTCGATGATTGATGTGTGCGACATCCTGTAATGCAAGGGACCAGCGAGGTTCTCACTCCAACATAGTATTGGGGAGACCGATGCAGTTTTGCGTGAAAGTTTTGCCCATCTTTTTCGTCATTTCTTCAGTGTAACGTTTATGCTATCAACCCTTGAGGATCAACAAACATAGTCTCCTCTGCAGGATAGGCAGCACCGTTGAACCTTGATCTGCGTTCGTAAGGCACACACCTATATGCCAGGATAGCGACCACTAGGAACACATATGATTAGACGAGCACTCGGACTTTCCTCGCTAGTGGAAAAATATCTCCTCAAATGTGCATTGTTATAATCGTCAGCTGTTCTCCCACCTTCTACTCCGGTATTTATACGCCTTAGGTAAGTGGCACATAGCCATCCAAAAATAGCAAGCTGGCACATCGTTTTGGCTATTTCAAACTAATGCAGATCATTAATGTTGACATCGGCAAATGACTTTAGCCAGGAAACATGATGCCACCAATTGCGCCGCGATGACACCCGTAAGTGAGCGCGCTGACGGATTGCTGCTCCATTTCTGGAATAGCGGAGGCTACGCCGCAAACCTTTGAAGTGTTGTGAGCTTGTTGTAACCTAGGCCACAAATGAAGAAAACCCAGTGTCGGATTCCGAGTTACTACGCCGCATAAGTTGTGTTTGTTTACCAGTAAACGGTATCCTTATTCAACCGTTCAAATATATGTGCTACAGCAAATCTTCCTTGCTAAGTTTCAAAATCAACTACCGGACACCGCAAGCCCCCACGGAAGGATACTAAATTGAGTCATAACCTTTCGGTCTCTTTCCACTCGTTTGTTTCCACCGCCCTATGGTAAATGGTTACCAAAGTTTGCCGTTGTAAGTTACAGCCGAAACCCCCAATTCTGAGCCTTTCTTGCCAAGCGAAAGCGGATTTCATGGTACAAATGACCAACAAAACCATCCATATATTGAGAGCCAATGGCCCTACTCCAATGGAGAGTAGTATTTGCAAAAGATGACACTTCATCCTCGTAACTTTGCAAGGTTAACTCGCCGGCAAGGAAATTTGCTAGGCTCAGACAATGCAGCCCACATTGGTTTGTGCTTTGCGCCGCATGCGGTCGAAAGAGTGCGAATGCATCCCCAACCAAGAAAAGCTTGCCATCAAAATGAGAGGATCTCGGTGAGACACAATCATATATTCCAGTGACGAATGGTGTATCAATTTTGTTTACTAGCTCTTTGATTGGAGTAGGGAAGTTGTCATTGCCGTAAGCCTGCTTCTGTGCCCATATTTCAGGGCGCACCTTTCCAAACGGCACAGTTCTCTGGTGTTGCATTCCATCAATGTCAGTCATTATCGATGAATACTCGGGAGAATCTTGTTGACAATTATCGTACCAGACCAGGTTCACATGTCGTTCCCCTGGTTCAATACTGCCGTCTTCACCGGGAATGAGATACCTTGTGATTGTCAGTATACTTCGAGTGCCACGGAAGTACAGGTGTCACCTACACTACAATATAGTAGCGATCTCCGTGGTAACGAATGCATCTGTCAAAGAGGAAATCCAGAGTTTCTCTCGAAACCATCTGCTCGGGAACAACCCCTCGCCAGGTCAGAAACCCCGCATATGGGATTTTCAGGTTTGGATATAGCTGCTTTCGAATAGAAGATCCCGCTCCATCTGCAGCAATAACAAGATCAGGATGAAGAAGCTCGGTTGAACCGCTTTCAACATCTTCATAGGTGACTGTAAGCCCCGTCTCCTTTTTGTACGAAACGGTCTTGACTCGTTTCCCCACATCGTAAATGGCGGAGCCATCTTCTGGTGAATTTGGCGGGGGTAGTGGCACGTAATCACTTTTCAGCCCATCAAAATTTGCTCTCAAACGATAGTAGAATGTCTTCCAGTTGGTTAATTTGAATGGAACGGCGCGACTCTCGGTAACTTCGAGATCGGCGTCAACGACTTCCACCTTGGAGGCAGTAACAAAGTGTGGGTGACCTTGGATTCTGTCATGCTTGCGCAAAATTTGCTGGCCGTAAGCACCTAAGCTCATCCCGGCAGCTTGCCCCTCCCGGATAGAGCTTGGGTACTGTTCGAGAATGTGCACATTGTGGGAAAGTTGTTTGAGCATAACACCATGCATCAATCCTGCTAGGGAGCCTCCAATCTGAGGCATACGAGGTCAGTAACTGCGTCGCTCATTTGCGGATTGTCATAATCACTCACAATAACCACGTTCAATTGGCTGCTGTCCATAGTTATGACGCCAGGATCTGTTGGCGAATCTGGAATTATTGCGAGAAGAAGGTATTCTTGAAGAAGGCAGGCGGGATCACGGATTGAAATCGCACCGGAGGGCCGCACTGACGGAGTGAATGATCCTAGTGCAAGTAAGGTGTTGGTATCGTCCTTACGAAGTACCATATGCCTTATTTACTGCATTGGAGAAAGAGAGAAGGAAAGAGATCCAGGATGCAAAATGGTGCGGTTACATTGCGACCGCATGGCGCTCGGATGAGGGCGTAGCACGATCCGATTGGGGATTGTGCAAGATGACAAGTACTTGACGGCTGTATAGTTCCGGGTGAGATGCCCAAACCACGCATGTGCCAGAAATGTAATTGTCTCTGCAGACAAGTTGGCAGGGCTCTGTGGGAATTTTCCGGGATTCTCCAAGCAAAGGCCAAGACTCGGGCGCGGCTAAAATATTCACAGGCTACACTGCGGCAACATATGTAATACTCCAAGAAAAATGTACAACTTGAGCAGCATACAATTAAATTTGATTTTGAATACTTCGCCATTGGTCAAAATTAGACCCCTGAGATAAATTTCCGTGAACGTCCATTCTCTCAATCATGCCGAATTTTCAAAGCACGAACCAAGCCGTGGCTTTCCCGCCTCACCCGTGCAGGAACTCCAATAGTGTCCTAAACAACATCGACTGTCCTCTTAACGCGTATTTGATCCAAACTGATTTGGTTAAGTTCATAAGACTCCTGATCAACTGGCGCCTTACCCGCTGTAGTTGACGCTGCTAGAGACGGTGACAATGCCTCCTGGCTGCTACTTGCCCGTTTCCTCGAAGAATTGCCATCACCAATCTTGTTTGATGTTGGAGGGCTTCGGCGAGAAGTCGCATACCGTAGCATTCCATAGCGACGTCGCAGAGTAGTTGTAAATGCGGTGATTTTCGGATAGAGCGGTTTGAATGTAGGCAAGTTCACACATATTACGCCGGTGCATGCGTGTATTTCAGTCCAGATATCGGAGTTTAGGAAGTTCACTATGAAGGAATATCGTTAGTCAGGTATGAAGTCAGTTTCTGGGCCACAAACCATAAGCTCCTGTTCCATTGTAAACCAAGATCACTCGCACTATTCCCGTAACTACGACGCTGATACATGTCAAAATTACACGGCATAAGTAAATGATGTGGGTAACCTTACAATCCTCCTAGGCAAAAGATGGCAATGACGAGAAATTTAGCACGGGTCGGCATTTGTAACTTCCAGATCGAACGAACAGGAAGTGTCAGGACAATGAAGTCTAAGAAGACGCCGAAAGATTCAGTGATAACGACGAACAGGTTGAATTCTTCGAAACAAGATCCCGTTGGTGTAGGATGCCACAAGAAGTCGATGGGATGACAGCTGAATACATTCCCGGAAAGAGCACTCAAAAAGTATGCAATATTGAATGCGTCAACGACAATAGAAGCAATTCGAACACCTTCGACTAGAAAGATGTATCGATAGAGGCAAGTCAGAGAGAGCCGAGCAGCCGTCATCGTGAATAGGTAGACAGGACTGGCGATAAATTGAGCCTTCGAATCTCGTTATTCCCAAGAAGAATCAATGCGGTGTTTGGACGATGGATTTGGCATACCTTTAGGAATGCTTCGAAAGATTTAACTTGTAATTATTTCGAGTCCTTGTTCAAGTCTTCAGCGCCTCCAACAACGGCAGCTACTGCCAGTTAGTCATAAATTTTGGGACTTTGGCCGTGTGTTTGGGATAATAATCATACACCATATCGTTAGGCCGCACAATGGACCTAGACTGATGGTAGCGACGACCACCCAGAAGTCGTCACAACTCCATTTGTGCTTGATGGTTCTTCGAGAATAAAGGCGAAGAAACACTGTGATCACTGCAAGCGTCGTGAAGGTAACTGATACACTAAGTAATGCGCGACTGTTCTCGTTGAGTTTCGCCATAGTGCACTAGGATTGGGCCACTGAAGCGCGAGGAAAGAATACTAGAGTAACACAAATCCTCACCTAGAGCTGATGATGATTTAGTAATGTGGAGAACTGGCGAGGTCCGTATGAGAGCCATGGTCAAGTACTGGTATATTGTACCGGGCGAATATAATCTGCTGGGATGAAATTAATCGTGTGTGTGCAAGGGAAAAGTTTGTGGAGGGGTCCCTTTGACATGAAGAGCTATGCAAGTAAGACGGAATGAAAAAGAGATCGAGTTATCACAAGTTTCAGCAGATAGCAAAGACACGGATATAGCCTGGGGTATCGTAACCTAGAGCATCGCAGTTTGATTCCATCAAAGAGGGCTGTGATGGAGGTAGTAATTAGCATTGCGGCCCATGTGCCCATCTCCCTCCAGGTAAAAGTTGAAGAATCCGAGTTGTGTCAAAACATGCATGAAGAATCTTCTTCGAATATAAAGTTTTAGCAGCTCGACGTCAAGAAATCTCGTAACAAAATTAGTAAAACATCCAGAAGTCCTAGAAATGTCTTCAGACTCACCCCACGGTAACAGCGAAAGTGATCCTAGTCTCAACACAGCAGGCGGGGAAACGAGAGCGAAGTCCCCAGCCAAAGCGGAAAACCAAACCCCAGCTCCCCCACCAGTCTCCATCCCATTCAACTATCTCACAGGATGACGGGTGCATATATCCCGTATAGCGTGAGGCGATAGCTTTATCATGAAGCCCCAATTGCTAATTCATCCACAGACTGTATCTCTCTATTTTTCTTGCCAACTTTGAGGTGTCTGTCATGAGCACGTCGCTCGTAGCCATTACCGATGACTTGCAAGGATTTGACAAGAGTAATTGGATAGTAACAATATATCTTATCACTTATACTGGTAAGCCGTCTGTCTCATAGATCTGGATCTTAAGTCGCATAGGAGGAGGGCTAACCAAAAGTTCTCAATTCAGTTTTCATACTCATATGGTCCAAACTATGTGATTTATATAGCCAGAAATTCATCCAGTGCGCTGCACTTGTCCTTTTTATCGTCTTCTCAGGAGCATGCGGTGCAGCACAGACAATGACACAACTGTATCATGGGTAACCTGTTCCTTGTCGTCGAGCTTTGTCACTAACACTTTTCAGAATCACCCTTCGAGCTTTCCAAGGCATCGGAGGCGCGGGGCTCTACGCAGTACCTACCATAATGTGTTTCGAGTTATCTCGTCCAGAGCTTCGCGCCAAATACATGGGTGTATTATCTGCAGTATTTGCTATGTCGTATGTCCTTGGGCCCATTCTCGGAGGTGCCATAAATGTTGGCACAACTTGGAGATGGGTTTTTTTGTTGAAGTAGGCTCTCTCCTCGATGCACTCCGTTGCAGAAGAATGTATTAATGATTGTGTTCTGCAGTGTACCTGCTGGTGTCGTGGCGATGATACTCTTGCTGCTGGCGTTGCCATCAGAATTTCCGTATCAAGGAAACCACCCAAACAATCCTTGGAAAGGTAAAAAGATAATGTCAAAGCATTTTCTAGAGCGGATTGATTTCTTGGGAGCAGGCCTCCTACTTTTGGCCTCCATCTTGCTTATAATCGCAATCAACGAGGCTGGAACTGGCCAGTTTTCATGGTCGACTCCACTAGTGATAACCCTTCTCTCTTTAGGCGCAGTCCTATGGGTTGGGTTTTTCTGCTGGGAGTTTTACACTTCGAAGAACGAAAGACTACCCCAACGGCCAATATTGCCTTGGCAGCTCCTCAGCGACCGGGTTTTCATCGGTATGCTCAGGTCAGTCTTAGTCCATGTCCCTTCTTGAATGTGATCGATTTGACGTGTTCTCTGGTATATAGCAATTCTTTCACTGTCGGCGCAGTCTACACAGTGTCCGTGGTTCAAATACCACAGAGAGTTCAAACTTTGAATGGTCTGTCCCCTTTGCAAGCTGGGTATCGGCTCCTTCCCCTCGTTTTGGCGTCTCCGTTAGGCTCCTTGATTGCTTCATTCGTAAACAAGAGGACGAAATTCAATTCCGTAATTATCCTTCTTGTTGCTGCCACACTGCAAATTGTAGGGTCAAGTCTCGTCTCGACACTGCCCGTCAAAACGACTGGCTTAGCTGGTGCTATTCCTCCAGCACAATATGGTTACGAGTTGCTTTTGGGACTCGGTCTTGGGATCAGTATCAGCACACTATTCCTAACTGTCCATCCCAATGTCGAGCGACGGTACATAGGTATATCTTCCGCAGCATCTGATAAGACTAAGACTGATATGAGTGCATGTAGCTGTTGCGCTTGGAGCAATAAACCAATGGCGCAGTCTAGGCGGCGCCCTTGGATTGGCAGTTGCTGCAAGCGTCATGACCAGTTCTGTCAACTCGAAACTATCAGGATATCTTTCTCCGGAACAAGTAAGCGGCGTTCTTCAGTCTGCCTCAACAATTCGTGCCCTTCCACCATCGCTACAAGGTGTGACAAGATCACAATTCGGCAGAGCATACAATGAGCAAATGAAAATCGTCGTGGGATTAGCAGTCGCTCAATTTCTGGCGACCTTGTTGATGTGGAGGAATAAGGTAGCAAGACAATAAGATGCTGATCCGATGGAAACTCGTCAACAGTATTGGGATGGTTGGATTTAACGAGCTGGGAATAGTTTCTTAAATGTAGGAAGGGTCGCAGAAGTCACCTACCTAGATAAATTAAGACTTTGTACGTAGTATACAAGAACGTGATTCAAACATTGTAAGATCTTAAATATACACTTTATCTTGCTTGGCTTAGCTCAAACTGGATTGACTCAGTCGTCGACTATAAGCTGATAAGTATAAATAGAGAAGTTGAAGATTATTAACTAAGTTTTTACTTCTATACTTACTTTTTCTTTATAATAAATTATAAATATATTCGAGAATTAAATAGATTCTATTTAAAAAGATTAAAAGTAAATCTTAATATATTATATAAATTATATTCTTTTATTATTATCTTTTTAAAAAGAATATATTAATTTTAAACTTTTAAATTTTATTTATAATTAAAAGTAAATAATTTTCACTTTTAAATATAATTTTATTTTATTTAAATCGAAATAAACTTTTTTATTTAAATAATATTAATATTTTTAAAATTAACTTTAATTATTTTTTTTAATATATTTCATTTTTATTTTAAATATATAATAAATAAACGAAAACTTTTATAAAATATACTAACTTTTTTTATATAGTAAATAGGAAAATAAATATAATTAATCATCATCCATCATAGCCGCCACATCTACTTCATCTTTTTGAGCTTGCTGTAATAAAGTCTGTGGATTAGTTGCAGCTTCCTGAAAGTATATATTAGCTAGTTTCCGAGCAAATTATTAAGTAAGGAAAGTTTTATATTTCTGTTGAATGAAAATTCGGGTCAATTGCTTACCAATTCATCTTTTCTCTTATTGCGTTCTTCAAGAGGTAAAGTTAAGTAATTGAGTGCCGCTGTGTTGTTATTCAATTCATTCTCGTCCTCTTTTTTGGCCGCATCAATAGCTTCACTGTCGGCTTCATGGTCAGGTTCTTGGTTGTCTATCGGCGGAAGCGCACGTTGAGCGACTTCAGCAGCTTCCAAGGCTTTATTCAGTCTCTGAACATTCTTTCCAAGCTTTTCCTTGATTTTTGTGGTTTCCTGATAGGTGTAGCAATTATTAGTAAAACCCAGCAAAGGAAGAGCACTTTATCTATACACGAAGGAGCAGGGTCACATACAGCATCAATGAGCTTTGCTATCCCTTCCTGGCTCTTGTTACTGTAGTCCTTGATCTCTTTGTACTGAGCAGCCTGGTCGTCGCCACCACGAAGAGTCATGCGGTCCATCAAGTGAAGACCATCCAAAATGTAAGATGTGTGGACGTTCATATAGAAAGCAGAAACATCCTTGTATAAGTCGAAGCCGGCCCAGATATCGGCCGTATACATTTGAAGAGTCTACCAACTGTTAGGCCATACCGATGAGCAAAGAGTACGGGATCAATCAGAACTTACAATTAGATCTATCAAGATATCCGGAGACTTCATGATGTCTTCAACCCTTCCACTGAAGGGTGTCACTTTCATATCTATCACGGATTTCACTTCTGCAGACAGCTTTATGAAGAATATCCGTAGTCGTGAAATGTTATCTTTCAAGTGCACCAGCAAGCTTAAACAGTCTCTAAGAACTACCTTAACTTTCTCCTGTGGAAATTTACGGGTCAGTCAAAAGAAATTGAGAAACCAGAGCAAGATGAAGGAAGAGACACTTACAAGTGTGAGTTTAGTATTCGACAGGTGCTCCAAGTCTGATCGAATGGTAATCAGATTCTTTTGCAAATCCAGGCATACCTCTTTAGCTCGGTCGGCACGTTGAATGTTTAATTCGTAAAGCTTGCGTGACGTCTCCACCCTGTAGGTGTGTGCTTTTAGCGCTGTTTGACTAGCGGATTGACCTTTTGGAACTGAAGGGACCCCCAAAGTGGTGATGTTAATCGGTTGGGTCGCAGTGCTAGACGCTTTCGCTTTAGTATCCAAGGTCTTGACTGTCTTCCTACATTCTTTGACGTCGGCCTTCCATTTAGTGACTTTAGGAGACTTTTCATCAGGCGCCTTCCAGTCGACATTGAGGCTTAGGCTATCGCTTTTTTCTTTCTTGAGTTCCTTCACAACCTGCAGTATAATCAAAGAATTAATTAACGATATAGATATCTGGGGTCATTGATTCCTACCGCTTCTGCTGTTTGGAGAGCCTCGAGCAACTTCTTGCCAACCTTGGATTTTTTGGTGGCTTTTTTCTTTTCCAGCTCGCTGCGCCGTCGTTTCAATGCCTCGTCGACGCTCGTCAGATCCCTCCGGCGATCTCCCTTGGGAAGATCGGTGTTAGTGATGAGATCCCAGGAAACCCCTTTACTGCCATGCACAATGTTGTACAATTCCTGCAGATCAGACAGAACAAAAGGACAGTACATGTTAGCAGGATCATTGATAACTTCCTTCTTAGTTTCGCCATCCGTCCCAGAGGAATCTTTAGCATTGCCGTTGTCGTTGCTGGAACCATTATTGTTGGAATTTATGCCGCCCCCAAACCGATTTGCTGCTATTGAGCCAGTGACAGAGCCAACGACATTGATCAGGTTCGCTGCGGCGTTGCCGAGGTTTTGTAGAATGTCCATCTTCATAAGCTCTTGCCTGAATCAATTGGTAATTAGTTTTAGAATCTAGCCATGGTTACCTTCCCAAGGTTGGTGATGAACGAACCCAGTTGGATACTTCTCCAGTTCTGCCTTAACCAAGGTCTTCATCTCTTGCACATCCTCCTCTTTCTTCTTGATGTCCGCTTCTTGATTCTTAACCATCAGCTCCCAGGCCTCTTTTTCAACTTTTCTAGAACTTTCGTTGCTCAGGGTAATCCTGTATTCTACGGCATTTGACTCGTCCGTGGCAGAGACAGCATCATGTAGATCTTTAACAAGGTTATTCCATTTTGCGAAATCTAAGTCCATCTGCTCGGCTAAATCCTTGCATTTATCAGCCGCCACACCTAAAGCTTTCAGCTCATGCCGAACATTCGTATTCTTGTTTGTGAGCAGGCGTAAAATGTTTGCGACCTGTGTTGCGTACCATAATCAGAACCACTCTTTTCAAGCAACAACGCTGCAAATGAATGCGCTTACAATACTTTTAATATTCGTAGAATAGCTGTTAATTTCCGTCATTCGTTTATTGGCGTTATCAAATGCTGTTCTCCCTTCATTACCCACAGCGATCAAAGCGTTGGTAAGGTATTGCCCTCTTTAGTTACACCAATCAGCAGCCGGTCATAGAGATATAGCGTGGGTATTGTTTATAGGAAAGCTTTAAACGTACTGTTTGATGTGTTCACTCTCATATTTCTTAGTGATCTTCAACTCAATTCCCTGCGCATCCTTCCGGGCTGCGGTTAGATTACACATAGCTAGAAGCTCTAGACACAATGGAGCAACTCCAAGATACGCAATCCATCCAATCTTTTTGTCATTGGCCTTCGCTAGTATATCTGTAGAAAAGTAAAGTCAGTCTTGTTAATGATCTCGCAGCTATTTCTACCTAGCTGTGTTAAGAAGTGCGAAGGTGTACCATTTTTGTACTGTCCAACGGATACACTGTTTGCCTCAATCAACGAACTCAGTGCGTCTGGTGCAGTAGCCGCGTCCGACATCTTTCAATTGGTGTAGAAGATCGAAGTTTCTTCAAGTAGATGATAATGGGTGGAATGAGAAAATGGAATTGGATTTCTGGCTAGAGGAAGCGTTATATCACACAACTTTATATATCTTTCATCCGCAGCAGTACGTATAGGCAATACAAGAATGCTAAAATGGGCAGCTGTGGAAAATGGCTTCTTGATCGTCATATCCTTCAATATTGAATAATAAGTCAACATGTGTCTCATATGTAATTCAATGACTCAATGTCAGTCCGCATAATGATTTTCCCCTCATCGTAGCTCCGCTCCACAGCATATTGAGAACCTATCGCAGAGTTTGTTTCTTGAAGTTCCATGATTGGATAATCAGATATATGACGACTTCTATTGAAGTGTTGCTTGTAGGCTATCTGATCATTAGTGAGTAGTGGTCAATGTGGGATGCGGAAGGTGGGTCGTGGAATTATAAACCCTTGCGCAAGATCCATCCAAGACTTAGGGTGCTGGGTCAGACATCGGCCATGGCATACGACTACTGTAGTAGAAACATAGTCGAAGCATTATGAATATTCACCAATTTTCAAAATATTATAAAGCATAAAGCGAAAATTTTCAAGGTATTCAAAAACCAATATTATCTAGAGATAACTAGAATTAGCAAAGGTTAATCAACCTAACGAATCCTTTTCAGAGATCAATCTTCTATCGTTAGTAGTTATTTTCATATCTAGTTGCTCTAAATGAGTTTTATCAAGGCCAGATCGACGTTGGATTGAAATAATAGGCCGAGTTACCACGTTAGTGGTTTCAGCTGGATTGGCTTTAGTACACGAGTTATTTACTGTAGAGGTACGACATTATTGCATCACTGCTTGCATATTTGCAGCTGGATTCGATTACAATAACCCAACACATTTCAGAGCTCGAGTCATTGAGGGGTATGACATAGTGGCTCATGTATACTAAACCCACTGCTTGCATATTTCAGCTGGATTGATTACAAGAAGCTGATGTATTCCGGCGCTCGAGTCATTTACGGGCGGGACATCGTCAGCACGATAGGAAACTTTTCAACCGCGCAAGATCCGTCCACGGTTGATCCTGTAGGTTAACCCCACAGTTTGTATGTACTGATATCATCTATATATCATGAATCAGCTCTACGTGTACAGTTCCACTTGGTAATTGTCCATGGTTAAATTAATTCTTCCACGCACTTTCTCAATCCTACAGATTGATCGCTTGATCAATTGAGACATTCCTAGCAATCACCGCTAATCAGTAAAGACAAGTCCACAGCAGTCGTCATTCTGTTGAAGTTTCAGATGGTACCGCAGTGGATTTTAACTGATAAGACCAATAGTAGGTAGGTCCTCTTCAACTACAACATGCTAATGCTACTTGTCACCGACAATAATTTGGTCTCCAGACATCGATAAGTAATAGCGTCCTGTGGAATTGAGAGCATTTGGAAGTAGTCCGATTCCGAGGGATCTCATGCTCCGCCGGAGGCTCCAAAGGACATCTACGTCGCCACAGGCCCATCTAGCCTGATCTTGATTGCAACTGTTTTGAGGATATAAACCTCAGATTCTCTCTGTATCGTAGTTCTTCAGATAGATCCAAATTGCATTCTTACGTCAAAATCTCACACGTCCTATAAGCCTAGAGAATATCTGGCTGGGCCTACTTTCTGCCGCACCGAACTTCTCCTTTTCCTTCATAGTCGACTGCGTCAAATGTTATTCTTCTCTCTTCCTGCCTACACCACCTTCCTGCATCAGCCTCCTGCCTGCACCACTTTATCTGGAAAACTCTTACAATGATGCTTCAATACACGAGAATTCACCCTATGATTCGGAGCAAATTCCTCCGCACCTCAGTATCTGGCAAAGTCCCCACAGGTCTCCACAAATATCGTCCCTGTCCATTTAGCCAACCATGTTCGTCGATTGCCCTTTATCATCGTGTAGCTCGATCACCATCTAGTCTACAATGCGCGTATCCGCTGACTCCCCGGCGCTGCTATACCGGACTCACCAAAGAAGAAGTACCAACTGTAGAAAATATAGTCGAGGTGGAGAAAGTGGACAAGTCTTTACAGGATCTGACTTCGGCAGGGCGACGAATGCACGAGTTAATAACCAGCCAGGGGGAGAGAATGAAAGTTGGATCAGAGATGGTCGTACAGAAAGCGTATAACTCACTTGTGGATCTAACGCTGCACTTGGTCGTGAAATCATTTCATGGAGAACTTCACGAATTCATGGAAGCATACCCACAAGCAGAAGTGAATCTTCCTTCGAGTTTAAATGACGCTCCTCGACAAATTGTCAAAGTTTTACGACGTCATCCGCCATCAATGCTTAATGACTTGGAATTTCAAGATGCTGTCCGGTTGATGACGGAGAAATTTGACTTACTGGAAGAGATCCATAGTGCTTACGGTGATGAGTTTGGAAGATTGCAAAAGGATGTAAGACAAATCAGATTTACTTTCCTTCATGTTTCCACCGAGTGTTATTCTTTTCTCCTTAAACTCTTAAAGTATAAAAATATATACTAACTAGAACACAGCTCGACGACCAGGTCAACAAAATGTATACACTCCTAGAGAGGGAGGAGCTTTCTAAGAAATATCTAAATGATAATTCTGAGCATAGTAGAGAGGTGTTAAGCACATTTGAGGCAAAATGCAACTCAGAAAAATCAGAGTTGAAAACCCTAAAGGCAGAAATTCAGACCCAGACCACGGAGATTGCCAATTGGTCCAGAGAGGTACAGTAGCTCAGCTGATATCTAACATGTTCAGAGATCGTAATAATTAATCCTGCATACAGTTTGAAGACGCCAAGATACCGCAGAACTTTTGGGAGGGTTTGTCGTGGGGCTTTTTTGGCGCCGGGGCGATAGCTGCCAAAATCAAAAGAAACCGACTTGATAATTCGATCAAGTCGAACCAAGAAAAGATCGAACAGGAGCAGAAGTTGCAGAGCACGCATAAAGCCCAATATCAGACTGCGTTCGATAATGTCAAGAAAGAAAAATCCACACTCGAAAAAATCACAGCACTCCTTGACAGTATCGAAACGCACCGAAAGAGTTTGAGTGAGGTAGTGAAATCTAACAACGAAGCTATGAGATTTATAATCGATCGCAAGGACACAATTAGCCGCATCAAACGAGATCTTAGTGCGATACAAGTGTTTGCCAGGACCTACCAACTACACCGCTTCAGCGATGATCAAAATCCCCATCTGCTGGCCCGCGGGATTCTAGATATTCTCATTGCCACACCTGAATGGTCTGGAGCGACCATTCCATCTCTGCTTACACTGATCTTCCTACGCTGGTCTCCCGCACTGCTCGAACGAGAACAGGATGTTGTTGAGAGAGAAATGATGGGTGAAGATTGGGTCGACGAAGGGTCCAACGAGATAAATGCCAAATTTGAAGCCCTAGCTCAGAGCTTGGTTGCCCGTTACGCCAAGTACTCAGCGACTACTCCGCATCCAATATCTCTCCAAGGATACTTGGAGGATATGGAGTACAATTGGGAGAAACTTTATGCTGACTGGCATAAGATGGTTCGAGAAAAACACGAGACTCTTCTTCCCAAAGCCGAGAATGAATCGACAATAGCAGAAGTCTCTCCTCCATCGATTCCACCTTCTTCATCTAACTATCAGATAAATAGACAACGTCAGATATCCAGGCAGATACTTATTGACCGTATAGCTAGGTCACGAAGAAGGCATTGGTAATCTGTTGAAGCTAATCTCGAGTATATAACTGAAGGGACCTTAGGCTCAATAGTTATATTACTATAATAAACCTAACCCCCCACCGCCTGGTGCCCGAGAAAAGTCCTGGTGCCAGAGAATTTTTTGCGGCCCAAAAATACCTTGATATAGACGGATGATTTTTGACATAACGCTTGCTAGCGTATCTCAATTAATGGATTAAATAATTAATTTTGAAGAGGAATTTTCAAAAAAAAAAAAACGTTTGGAATTAATTTGATATTTTAAAAACCACTCAAGATAGAGAGATATAAATATGATTTTTGAAATCCTGAACGAAAATGCAGTTGAATAATATTTCATTTATTATAACGTAATCTACTATCCACCTGCGCAATATCCTCAATATTACACTATCTTACTTTGATAATTAATAACTCAACAACCAACAATGGCAAACGTGTCAAAAAAAGCTAGAATCGTTCTAGCTATGGAGGCGATCGATATGCAACGCGTCAAAAGCACAAGGGAGACGGCCGGGTGTTCGATGCACCTGAATCCATACTACGCTCCAGAAAGAAGGGTATTAAGCCAAAGGCAGAAATGGAAGCTAGCCGGGAGAATATGGCTAAAGCGGAAGAGAAGGTAATAGTCCAGTACGTATTGAACCTAGGGGCACGAGGATTACTGCCCCGGTTGACTTCTTTGCAGCTTATAGCCCACGAATCGTTGCTTTTGAGGGGCATCAACCAGTTGGCAAGAACTGGGCCGGGCGATTTGTATATCGGATTACTAGGGAATTGCGGTGCAATTAAAGACAGCTTCGATAAACTATCCCACCCCGCCCTATCTCATCACCAACTCAATCTGACGAACAACCAGCGACACACCAAAGACGAGAAAGATAGAAAGGAAAAGAAAAGAGGAAAAAAAGAAAAATCTCCCACCGCTTAAACACTCGCAGTATTACCGTGTATTTATACACATGCCTTAAGTATATAATCTATATAACTACACGTGATACCTTTATATATATAAGCCCTCGAGATCTTAAGATCTTCTTAGTTCTCTAGTTGTAAATTCTAAGGTCATTCAGAACTTTTGCTAGCAAAAAGTCTAAAAAGAAAATTGAGAGCCACAGATCCTATACATCAGCCACAGATCCTATACATCAGCCACAGATTCTATATATCAAATGACAGTATCAAATGACAGTCTGGCGCCTTCCATCCTTGAGCCGATCTTAAGCCGATGCTCGTTCGGCAATCCGCCCTTTTGGCCTGCCTCGGCACAAGGGTAATAATACAAGTCATTGAGCTTCTAGCGCTAGAGCAAGCACTGTAGTAGAGTTGCTGTCACAAGCCACAAGCTTGTAAAACAAGAAAATCAATAAAAGTCTCAAGCTTGAGAAGAGCAGAGCTGTCCTTTCTTCTCCGCACAGCTCAACACCTTCCTCTTGTTCGACTTGAAGCGATGTCTTCCCCAGACCCCTCCAACACCGGAGCGCAGATTAACAAACACCTCGACTCTCTCCCTTCTCCCATTTCATCCCACTTACCCCACGTCCCCGAATCCCAACAGGAATTAAAACAAGACGCTGAAATCGTTGTGCAGAAGTCCTTCGCTGGTCTACGTTCACTAGCTGCCGGTGGGTTCGGTGGTGTATGTGCAGTAATCGTTGGGCATCCATTTGATTTGGTGAAGGTTCGTTTACAGACAGCGGAAAGAGGGGTGTACAAAAGTGCTATTGATGTTGTAACGAAGAGTGTCGCGAAGGATGGTTTAGCAAGGGGATTGTACGCTGGTGTCAGTGCTCCGTTGGTCGGCGTCACACCTATGTGTATGTTACATCTACTATATTTTCGTCCTACCTCTACACGAATGACAGCTTGGCTAATCATATATCTTAGTCGCCGTATCATTTTGGGGTTTCGATGTGGGCAAAAACCTCGTCCGAACAGCAACATCCACCGGCGCTCACGAACCCCTCTCGATTGCCCAAGTCTCCGCTGCAGGTTTCTTTTCTGCTATACCTATGACCCTGATCACTGCTCCGTTCGAGCGTGTAAAAGTCCTTCTCCAAATCCAAGGCCAAAAAACTCTTGCGCCGGGGGAGAAACCTAAATACAGCGGTGGAGTGGACGTCGTGCGACAACTATACAAAGAAGGCGGGGTGCGCAGTGTCTTCCGCGGATCCGTTGCGACACTTGCTCGAGATGGTCCAGGGAGTGCAGCATACTTCGCAACCTACGAATATATCAAGCGACGCTTAACCCCTCTTGATGTTGCGACAGGGAAGCCAAGCGGGGATTTGAGTTTACTCGCAGTAACGGGGGCAGGTGCATGTGCAGGAGTTGCGATGTGGATTCCAGTTTTTCCGGTCGATACAGTGAAGAGTCGATTACAAACATTAGAAGGAAATCCTACAGTGGGAGGGGTTATTTCAGGATTGTGGAGAAATGGCGGTATGAGGGCGTTTTTCCCCGGATTTGGGCCAGCGTTGGCGAGAGCTGTGCCAGCCAATGCTGCGACATTTTTGGGAGTGGAACTGGCGCATCAGGCTATGAACAGAGCGTTTGGCTGAACGGGATATATATGGCTGAACAAAATGGGCTTGAATAACATTGCTTGAAGCACCGTGAAGTGGGAAGAAGTTGTAATGCAATAACAGGACAGTCGATGAGTCAGTCATGAGCACTTTAGAGTTATAGATCTTTTGTTAATAGATTCACCTTATGTATAGCCATATAAGTTAGACCCATTGCTGTGGAACTTGTAGGAGTCATTTCGATCAGGCAATCTGCAGCAAATTACACCACACAGCCAGCTTAGCAAATAGTGCAATTTCGGCCTTTCATATATATAGCTTTCGAATGCTACTCGTAGTCATTGCGCTATGTAAAACATAAGATATGGTTAGTTTTTCTGATGTAGAATACATCTGAAGACTGGTGTACTAATTTCTGGGATTCGGTTCGCACAGAATTTTGTCACTCTGTATCTATGAATAGCATGATGTTCTTCTTTCTCTGCGCCTTGAATTCCACCTTACATAGATAGGTCAAAATACAACTCGAGATACACACTACCATAATGATACCAACGGGGCTATTAATGATACAACCATCTGTCAGGCCGCCTTTCCTCACTATGGTCTCGTAAAAATTGCTTTCTCAAGACTCTCTCTCCAACCAGTGTGTTGTGCGCTGTAGCTAGTTCCACAGGCATAGAAATAACTGATCCCACAAAAGGATTATCCTTGGCCTGGGCAGCTGTAGGAGGAGTATTAGAACTCTTCATCTTCCACTCTGCTCTCGATTTCTTGAGCCTCTTGGTCTCCAGTACCGCTCAAACAAAGCCCCTCTTGTCGGATATGAAGAGTGTCTTCCTTCACAATCATACAAGACCGCTTGGGGTGAGGTCGAGTGACAGCCATATCACTCTGTCTCGTTGATGACTGGAAGTAGCTACATGTTGGAGTTGGGTGACGAAGGGTCATATCAAGTGATATGCGTCGAGTAATGAAGTGACAGCCATCACAATTGGAATTTGTAATTAAAGCAACAACTGCTCCTGTTTATTCGTAATGGGTCAACATCAATTCTGCATATCAGGGTTTTCCTGCCATATCATAAATCGAAACATAGCTGTCTAATATTAGTATTATCCGCAAGCGCTTTCTGCGTCCCGACTTTCGCAATGCGCGTTTTGTGGATAACGGAACTAGTATCGACATCTTATTCCTTCATCCTCTTAGTAGGCCGCGAGTCATCTGGCAATCCGCTTCGCTTGGTTCCCGGTAGGCTACCAGTTCTGATGTCGTTGTCATCTTGGCTGACTCTACGATGCGGGTACTCCACCTTGGCCCCTTCAAAGACGTTCGCACTCACTTTATCTCCGGTGCTAAAAAATGGATGAGTTAATGCTGCTTGAGCTGTCAAACGTTTCTCCGGGTCATATTCGAGCAATGCGCTCAACAGTTTGTAGCCTTCGACTCCTAGAGACGAATTTGACGAAGGAACAGACGTTTGTGATTGGGCATTAATGGTTTGGAAGTACCACTTCTCCAGAGATGATCCACCTGCTTTCGCATGTGCCGAGGCGGAAAGCGTGGACAGTTGGGAATACTCGGGCATTGATACAAGGTGGGACCATTTCTCTTTGGTAGGTAGACCCATGATGTCGACAATTTTCTGCATTTGGTTCCTCTGAAATGGCACAGTTTTCTTCGAATCCATTTTTGCCTCCTCCCCCTTGAAAATCGGTCTTAGCGAAAGCAGCTCTGCAAATATGCAGCCGATAGCCCACATATCAATCGCCGGGGTGTAATGTCTCGAGCCAAGGAGAAGTTCTGGAGCACGGTACCAAATGGTGACAACTACTTTATCTCCAGAAAACAACGAATGAAGAGGTTTGTTGAATAGACGGGCTAGCCCCAAATCGCCTATTTTAACCTCTCCTGAGGATGTCACCATGATATTGGCAGGCTTCAAATCCCGATGTAAAACCCAGTTGGCATGAAGATACTGACAGCCATTGAGCAGTTGAAACATAATGCTTTTGACCGTGGGAGCAGGTATGGGATGTCGGGTGGGTTGAGTATGATGATGTATTATTTGCAAGAGATCGTGTTCAGCATACTCAAATACCATAAAGATACACTTGTCTTCCAGGATAGTCTCCACGAGACGAATGATGTTCATATGATTAAGCTCCGAGCACAGTGCCATTTCCCTCACCGCTGATTGAGAAATCCCGGTGTATTGGATTTGTTCCCCTTCTTTGTCTGCTTGTATAGTTAGAGACTCTGTAGACAAGATGAAGAGATAGCAGGTGAGGAGATCAATTACCTGGCTTGAATTTCTTGATGGCAAATAAGCCCGGAGCATCTTCTCGACTTCTGGCCTTATAAACCCTCCCGTATGTACCCGAGCTGATGAAGCCAATGATGCTATATCGATCGATGATGCGAACTTTACTCTGATATCCTACGTTTTGGTTGGTACCTCGATCGGTGGGTTCTAGGATTGAGGTTAGCATCTATGGAAGTGTGAGAAACGGAATAACGACCGACGATGAAAAGGAACGGCTTTTCTTGTAGGAAACATAGTGATGGAAAGTGATGTGATAAAGTAGCTCTGTGGACGTGGTGTAAAATGGATATTTTGGAGGTTGTCGTGGTGCGTGAAGTGGATAGGTAATGTCTAACCTTCAAACGCAGCTTGAACGCTTCTTTTCAAGTTTTGGGTCCTTGATGCAGAGACCGAGGATGGCCCTCCGGATGACAGCGGATTAGAGGTCAAGCTCATTATTGTGGATATGCTACTGCAATGAGCTGCAAGAACGCACTGATCTGCATCAAGGTATAGCCAGGGAGGTGTAAGGTACAGGTACGAGAAAGGAGCGAGAAAGGAGCGGCAAAGGAAAGGAATGGCTAAGGGACGGTGGCGATGGCGAGGGCGAGGGCGAGGGCGAGGGCAAGAGCTGGTATGCGAGATGGACTGGTAGTAGCGTGCAGACGACCGGGCTCGCCGGCGTGGTGAAAGGACGAGTGGGATATAAGATGAAATATGATGCGATGCCGTCGAGTGGATTTACGGGCGCAATGTCACCGGGGGACGTGCTGCTGCTTCTTATCCTTATCGTAGTCCTGTCTGTCTGTTAATTCCGTGTCTCCGTGCACGCCCACGCCTCACACGCCCACGCCTACCCAAAATCCTTGGATTCAATTCCATCCTCTCCGTCCTCTCAATCCTCTCCTCTCAATACAAGCTCAAGCTTACCACAAAACAAGTTCTGTTGGTTTTTGCTTCTTCGCCGCGCCAAACAATCAATTCAATCTACCTAGTGAGCTATGTCTACCACGCCTGTAAAAGCTGACGAAGATGATTTCGATGCGCTTGAAGCCCTCGAAAGTGAGGCTAAAGAATTCGACAAGGTATTTCCCTTCTTGTTCATTGCGCACATATCGTGATACTGATGTGGCTTTTATAGGATGCAGAAATCGATCGCATTCTCAAAGCTTTTCGTTTAGATGCGTAAGTGCAATCATGCCATCGCCGCAAGGAATAGGAAGTGGAACAAGACTGGTGCTAACAAGGTGATATCAGTTATGCAGTACTTGATCTCCAACCTGGAGTCCCCGAATCTGACATCAAAAAATGCTACCGAGTCAAATCTCTCCTCATCCATCCAGACAAAACAAAAAACCCTTCCGCGCCCGATGCATTCGACCGATTGAAAAAAGCGCAAATGGAACTTATGGATGAGAAACACCGCGAACGACTTGATGAAGCTATAGCTGATGCACGCATGTTGCTGATTCGGGAGAAGAAGTTGACCGTTGACAGTGAGGAGGTGAAGAGTGAGGAGTTTCGGAAAGAGTGGAGGGAGAAGACCAAATATGTTCTGATTGATAATGAACAGAGAAGGAGGAGACAAATGAAAGCACAGATGCAGGAGGAAGGAAGGGAGCAGAAGAGGGTAGAGGAAGAACAGGAGGCGAGGAAGCGGAAGAGGGAAAGTGAGGTCAAATGGGAGGAAACAAGGGAGGAGAGAATCGGCAGCTGGAGGGAATTTCAGAAGGGTCCACCGCAGAAGAAGAAGAAAAAGGCAAAGCCTCTAGGTTAGGTAGGTATCAAGCAACCCCCGAGGACTGGGCGGCGAATACGAATTTCAGTTCTGAGGCCTGGTCCATGGCTCATTTCAAATTGAGCAGCGTAGCCTTGAAGTACATCTTCGTCTCTTGTTCAACAGCATCATTATCTCAACGCCAATAAGCTCTTGTTTCTGCTTTGGCTCGTGTTCGTGGTTATTTCGCAGCAATCAGCGGCCTGGTACTACAAAACGCGAGATTAGACAGGGAAAGCCGATAACAAGCTATGGCGACGAAGGCGAAATCGTCTACGTAATATCTTCGTACCTCGAACTGTGTTCGTCTCAGGCAAAGAGACGTCTGAGAGGCCTTGTCCACTGAAACCAATCGCACAGTGCTTCAATTTTACATGGCGTGGCGTGGTGTTTCAAAAGAAGTAGAGCAAGCCACCCAAGCCTTAGCCCAGGTATTTGGTGCTTGTGCACTTACCTGATGGGCTGAATTGATCATAGATGAAGGAGAAGAAGAAGACTGAGAGGTGACAATAGGAAAGCCCTAAGATGCCTGGAGATATCAACCACAAGGAATTATTGGACATCGAAGGCAATTAAATTGCAAAACTACACGACAGCGAAATAAGTGTATGAATCAGAAACGTTGAACATTATCTCACTCCGTCCTGCGCCGCATACTCTACTAGCTTCTCCCCTCTTTCCTTATTCCAGCATGCTAGCCCCAGCAAATCACTCTTCATGCCTATCTTCCTCGCAGGATTCTTCCTAGTTGTATATTAGACCTAAAATGCACCAGTGCCATTCTTCTCGTCAATAACACGATAACGTTCTCTCTCCTTGCGCTCCTTCGACAGCATAGCGATCCCAAGAATTAGTGCTACATCGAGACCTGTGTGTTAATGTTAGTGAAATGCTCATCAAGACCTATTTGCCAATATAAAAACTCCAATCTAACATACCAACAATACCAAAAGCGGCTGTGAAAATGACATCCAAGAAGTTTCCATCGAGCTTGACAAAAGCCGCACTGCAACCAGGCATCGTCGCAGCAATAATCGAGTTTGGGCAGGTAGAGTCGGTAACAAAACCGGGAGATGTACTATTGAAGTATCCGCAGCAGGAGAGCTCCTCCTGAAGAAGAGACTGAGTGGTGGGGGATTGCGCATTCCATGTATCCAAGAGACTCTCCTTGGATCTTAGTGTCCCGAACCAGATATCCAAACCGATGACCATAGTGAAGATAGCGCATATAACGGTCATATATCCGTGGAACTTCAGCCATCCTCGAGTGGTGGACAGTATCATTGCAGGGATCGAGATGAGGAAACTGATGAATATTATAACTGCATTTCCAATAGCCGCTACATCAATCATGTTAGTCCTGCCAATCATTGCTGTGGCTGGTTGAAGCGACTCACCATTGAGAGGAGTTCCCATCAACAGAAGATTTGTCGCAACGCTGGCGATAGTCGGTGCCTGTGAAGTTCCAGACTTCGTCGTCAAAGCAAATCCTAACATTAAGGCCCCCGAAGCCACAAACAACACATCGAGCACGATATAAGTCCAGAGCACCTTGTCCGCCATCTTGAATAGAACCAGCTATATCAAGTAACCGTGATTGAACCTTTCACTGATAACCTTGAGCTCGATGATACGAAAACAATAGTAGAATGCGTGAAGGAAAATAGGTGGATACGTATATAAGTATGTTCGACGGGTCGACGGGTCCCTGATTGACGGCCGGCGCCTAAGTTCCGTGATGTGAACGAATAGGAGGGCGGAGAAGATGTGCCGCCTCTTTTCTCCACGTCAAATGAAAGTACTAATTATATGAAATGAAGGAAATGAAGGAAATGAAAGAGCACACGGTAGAATCAACTCGGATAATACGAAATCTATCGATTAACGGAGCTGCAACTTTGCAAGAAAGGGAGCACGAAACAGTCGACAACTACGACTCTCAAGGCAGAGAAAATCCGAGGAAATCGGAGAGAAAGAACGAGAGCGAGAGCGAGAATGACTAGACTTAGAAATAACGAACATCAAACAAGAAGAATCTTCATCATCATTGAAACGACCGTGCCAGCTCTTGCAGCACATTTCACTTGGACAGTTGCACTGCAAGGGAGTGCACGGGGGATGGCGAAGCAAGTTCGTACGTTTGTACAGTAAAAGCCACTCCAATTTCGTATGTTGGAGGAATTCTACGACAATTGGCGTTTCGCCATGTGCCGCATGACTTCGCCCGGGCTAAGATTCTTGTCGCAGTGAGTTTCAGCCATCTACCCCTTCATCTACCCTGGCTGCGCGTCTGTTGATTGGTTGGATATCTTTTACTTCGCCAGACAGATGGGCCAATCACAGTAGCTGCCCTTCATGTGCTTCGTCGCTTTGTAAGCCTTGTGAGCCTTGTGAGCCTTTCCGCCGGCAGCCTTGCTTGGGACTTTCTTTATCACATTTCAAAGAGCAAACCAAGAACATATCATCGTGATCATCTCATTGACTAATTAATATAACACAGCACGGAGAGTCCACCATTACACAGCCATGCCATGGTTCGTCGCTCCTGATCCAAACACTCGCTGGCATCAACTGAATGCCTTCCGCCAACAGCCTTCCCTCTTGCGTTTTCTCGACTATTCTCGTTTCTGTCTCCAGCCATCCGGTACCACTCTTCTGTATCCTCTATAATGATTGAGGTATCTTCTAGGCCATTAACTAGCCCACCCCCGGCTGAGTACTTAATTACGTCCGTTGATATATTCGCACGGGGCAGGTCCTCATTGTGGATGATTCTGCGTCAAAATGTGGTTGATGGTACTTGTCGAGGCATTCCAACGCCAGTCGATCAAAACGAAGAATGCGGTCGTCTGAGAATGGGAGACAGTGAAGTTTGAGTTGCTCTTCGTCTCCTCGCCGTTTTTTCATTCGATTTTTTGATCCTCATCCAAATTAACTCAAACTGGTAAACCCCTTGCCCGACGTTCCTCCTCGTCTTTTTTCCTTTCCACTCGGGCCAAAAAGTCTACCCTGTCCTTAAACGCACCCTTCTTCTTACCAGCCGCATCTAGCTCATCCTTAATACCCTCCTTATCAACAAAGCCGGCCCAATCCATTGCACTTTTTTCCACTGTGTTCAACTTCTTTGCTTCCTTTACATTAGCACCAAGACCTTTGCTAGCTCCAAACTGCAAGTCATCTCGGACAGGCAGCGCATGCTCATTGACAGGTTCGAATCTCGATCTTCGTGCTTTCTTGACCGGTCGCTTAGGTTTGACCACCATCTCTGGTTCTTTCTGGGCCGTATCCTTTTGCGATGCAAAATATAATTTGGCTTCAGCAGAATCTCGATGAACGAGTTTCTGTTCTGTGTAAACCTTCCCCGCAAAATTATATGTTCGTTGGATCATGATCATCGAATCGGGCGTCTCGCAGAAACTACTACGTTCGCGGGAACTGCGATAAAGTTCGGGTGATTGACTAGCTGTTCGCGCGTCTTCTGGGCTGCTGCTGCTCGACTGATGTGGCAGTTGAGTCGGTCTGTTCACGCCGGCAGTCTGACCAGATATCATGCTTGCCCAAAGAGCGTCGACATCCACTGTTGCGGTCTTTGTATCTGCGAGAGGTTTCCGTTCGACTTTCCTGTGACATTTGCCTCAGTTCAATTGTTCCACTACGACGATTAGAATACATCCAGTCGTAAACATACTCTTGTGCAAGCATGCTCCTCGTTTTGACCAATCCGCCCTCACCACCTTCATCATTCTCCAATTCATCATCTTTCCCGCTTTTCCTGCTCTTCTTCTTTCTTCTCTTCAGGCCCTTTTCAATGATTGCTTCATCGCCCGAATTCTCAAATCCTGCATCCTCCGCCTCACTGGCTGAATCTCCTCTCCGTTTCGTGGCCCATTTTTTATTATTCGCTCTCGGCGCCTCGTCTTCATCTACTTCATCTACTTCAGAGTCCGATGATTCGTCTTGCAATTGTGCCGCATCTGGCGCGAAATCCTCATCTTCGGAAGAGGCGTATTCTTCATCCGATGGTATCAAACTTGGTGGCATATTTGATCGTTTTGTGGTGTTTTGTGCATCGAGGGTATCGCGAATGATAAGAATCCAGTACTACGGTAGTCCATTCAAATATCTGACTTCGGTACAAATCTCTCACCCCACCAGCCCACCAAGCCCACCCCGAGTATTAATAGTTTGCTCATCGAACCCGCAGTCAACATGTCATAACATTCGAATTAGCAAAGGATGATGGGACTGCGCGGAGGATGAAGACGATGAGCTAGATGAGCAGCTATACGAGCTCTTCCTCATATGCACCTATCCTACCTCTTAAACCACCACCAGATATCAATCCACCCAAGTCTCCCTCCCCCTTTACCTGCTTTGAAGGCCTTTTCCCCAGCCTCTGTGTATATACATTAATTAAGAATGAATGACTGGAGCCAGGCTGGTTCTTGACGTACTTCATTTGAAGCTACATGCAACTCGTGATAAAAATATATGGACTTCAGTTTCCTCGTAAACGGTACTCAAAGACAGGTAAAAATCTTATGAACAAATTGTAACCTCATAATACACTGGAGAGTTGGAGATAATGCCGGCGATACAGTTCAATCGGATTATATCTCATGATTTATGGACTGCACATTCTACGAATTAATTACCTATGTTTCCTCTCTTCCCGCCACGTTTGCTCCGCTCAATGTGCCCCTTCAAGACTCTCCTAGTGTGTTGCAAACTTCTCTTCTGTTTGACCTTCGCTTTTCCTAATGTCATCATGAAGTTCTTCTTCCTCGCTTTCTCCTTGTTGGTGGTACTCTTTCCTTCTGCATCCTTCTTCTGGCGTCTTAATGCTTTCGTTGACTTGTGCTCACTGCGATCCCCTTTTCCTTCCCGCGCCAAGGCTATCATCTCCTCTTTAGTGCTCTTTCGTAACTTAGAGAATCCTTCGATTTGATCTGCTGTCAAGGGATCATCCACATGACGAGCGGCAAGCTCTTTCAGCCGCTGTGACTGTGATTTGGAACCCATTGCTTTGTTCAAACTAGCTTCTAAGCGAAGTTCTTGTAGCTTTGTGAGATCGGCCGGTGTCAGAATCTTGGTCGTTGCGAGCGTCGAGATCTTCTGTTCCAGAACTTTGTCTGCGTTTTCCTTCTCCTCGTCTACTATCTCTTTATCGGCCTTGACTTCGAGTTTTGGCTTCTTTGCAGCAGGCTTTTCGTCTTCACTGTCACTGATTTCAATCTCGGCATCACTCTCAACATTGATCCAGCCACCCGAGTCTTTGCTCGCATCAGATTGCACATCCCACGCACCCCAATCATCTTCATCTTCTTCTTCATCATCGGAGCCAATATCCTCAGGTAAACCCCTCTCGACACGCTTTCGTTTCCTCTCTTCTTCCTTCCACTGCTCAAGCAATTCTAAGCCCTCAATTCCCCCAGCTTCCTCTTCTCCGAAGCGTCTCTCCTTGATGCTCCCGCTCTTCAAGTCCATTGTTGCAGTCTTGCCCCTATCTCTCTTCTTAAGCAAATCAGCACCGACTTCGCGATACAATGATAGCAAACCCTTAGCAGCCATCATGGTGCCCTTGTCTTTGCTCTTCCTGTACATCACTAAATCTTGAAGAAGTGTATCATTCATCGCTAGTGGCTGACGCACGCATATTTCACGGATAGCATTCAGTCCAGCAGCTGCGACTTCTGATGCCGATGCTTCTGATACGAATTCATTTGCGATTTTTTGCACCAGGGGCTCTAGTGCATCAGGAGGTACAAGGTTATGTGTTGCCTGAGCAAGGCATGCGAGAAAAGCTGTGACTGATGGCTGCCGTGGTGTGAGGTATTTGGTGAAGTACGAATATAATGAGATGACTGTCAGCTTGTGCAGTCCTACTAGACGTGAGACTAATTGTAAAACGATAAGCTTTTGCTCGAGATTGAGCTTTGACTTTGAGTTCTGGAGGTGTTTCGAAAAGAGGGTTTCTGCAAATCCTTGGGGGTCATGCAAGAGATGCAAAGCTGAGAAATTGAGAGGATGTGGTTTGTTCTTCTTCTTTTCGTTCCTCCGAACCTTGTCAACTGCCTTTTCCAGTGTCTTTGCCTTCTTTCTCGATTTTTTATTGATACCAATTTGATGCTTCAACTTTCCAATGTCGATAGCTTCCTCATCGCTGCTGTCATCTTCAAGCTCTTCCCTCTCCTTATCTCCACCAAGGAAAAACCGTACTCCACCACCGATAACTTTCTCGTCATCAGCCAAACTGGCCTCTTTCATGATCTCGACAGCTTTCGCATCTGTCCATATCTGACGCTTCCACAGTTCTCTTGTAATTTTAACCGCCCAGATTCCTTTCGATGACGTGCGATCAGAGGTGAGCAGGTTGAAAAGTGCAGTTTGCATAGTTCGGTTCAAACGATGGTTGATAGTCTTCGAATTCGAGGTTCTCAGATCTGATAATATCTTCTGGAAAAGGAGGGTACGTAATGTTTTGCTCGGTGTGGCCACCAGTATGGGAAATAAAGTGTTAAGGAGATTGGTTGAATCGATAATCTCTTTGCGTCTCAAGAGAACCAAGCTACCCACAATCTTCTCGCGCAGTTCGCTCTCGAGCTCGGCATGATGCAAAGTGAGAATTGTCTTCAAATCATCTGGGAACTCGGCAGTGTCCTCGGGGAAACAGTCTGCAACATGTGCAACGAAGTCGATAAGATCGCGAAACGAGATGATACCGGTTGATGTCGCTGTAGTTGGGGACGACAAAAAAATATCCCTTTGTGATTGATATTGTCCATATTGATTAAGAAAATCTTCGCTGTATGATCTAAATTCCAAGGTCAACAAACGTCTGCCGCATTGTGAAGGGAATAGAAGCCTACTCACTTTGGATCTCGTCGAATCTTATACTGTAGGTTGGGACTGCAGAAATTAGAACACCCAAACATCCAGTGGGTATAACACAAAGCTTACAGATCTGCATCGACCTTCTCCAACGCGCCAACTCTCTTTTTACCCATTGCGCCGTTGGTGGTAATGGTAGTCGGGGTCACAATGCGTGCTTGGGGAATTGAGAAGGATTGAATATCCCTCGACGATTGCCTTTTGCTTCATATTGCCTGGAGGATATTTTTTTATTTTTGCTTATCATTATCTTAGCGTATTTCGCTTGAAGAATGAGGAGCAAGGCGAATAAGGCGTATAAGGCACGTAAGGCACGTAAGGTTAGTAAAAAGTCGATAGATGAGGTGTGAGACTAGAACCAGTTTCGTAGAAGCTCCAAGCTCCAACTCCAAACTTGCTCGCAATTGCGTGGTGTTTGGTGCCAACTCACCTCAGTGCTCAGTATTCTCTTTTCATTGCTCTACAGCTCGACGACGTGTATTCAAACCCAAAGTTGATCGCAAAAGACATTCTTATGCCAGCCACATCCTGATGTATCTTTGATATTCACGCGTTAATAAGGTGCACGTTGCTACTGCTACTGCTAAGAATGATGCGTCGTTCAGATATCCCTTGTTGCAACATACCCATACGAGGCACTGGGCGTACAATGTTTCTATTCTCTCCAACCACCATTCTTCATGATCTTCAGCTCGGATTCAAACCTCGCAGGTTTGGAGCTCTACGATGCAACGGGTACTTGTTGGGTTGGATCGCAAATTATTTGACAGGCCAACGTGGAGACACATAAGTGTGGTGGAGCTGGGGGGCCGGCATTACTTGCTGCGGCCTGGGAAAAGACTGCGAGTGACATGGCAGCATTTTCGATCCTGATGCACTTTATGAGATGTAGGTTCTTCATTCCTGCTCTATTTAGGTGTATCCAGTGGCATATTGAAGCAAGCTACATCAAAGATCTTCAGATGCCAGTCAAACCCCACTTCATATACATCTCCTTCCGTTTTACTTGCTTCGTTTCCTATTCAAGTGATGAGTCTGCCCGTCGACTACCCGATCATCTCCGCGAAGATGTCTGATGCGGACCCATTTGTTCTTACCAAACTTTCCGAACACATCAGTCAACACTTGAACAAATCCCTAGACGATGCAGTGGAGAACCTCTCGGTAAAACTACAGGACACGGCAAAGGATGCGATTGCAGACACTCGAGATATCAATACCATAATTGAGAAATCCGTGAGAGAAGCTGTCGAGAAAGCGCTTGAGAGATCTGTGGGCACAGCTGTCGAGACCACTCCAAGAGAGCGCGAGTTTAAATTCCTACCTCGTCGGAATCCTAATTTTGTTGGGCGAACCTCGACCTTGCCAAAGCTACTTGGTCTCTGGAAGCCCGAGCAAAAGAGCAGGCTGGCTGTTGTTGGACTTGGAGGTGTTGGGTACGTCTCAGCTCAGAATGGAAACGATATTAAAATACTAATAAAACAGTAAAACTGAGCTCATAATTGAACTCATCTACCACATTCGAGAGACATCATCTGCGTCAATTTACTGGTTCGGACCAGAAAACTTACTCAGAGTCTCCGCTGAAGACAACGAACCCCTCGAGGAATGGCTTCGGCCGGGTCAAGATCCGGCAAGCTTGTTGATTGTGGATGCGGGAGAACAATTCGATCTTTTACTACAGGCTAGCGAACATGGTCGATTGATTGATAGACTACAGTGTTTTGAGGGAGCAATAATACTGATCACTCGAAGCAAAGCGAACGGGTGTCTTCTAAGTGGACCACATAATATATTCGAACTCAGCGGACTAGAGTTGGAACCATCTATGTGCTTGTTGAGGGATAGCTTGACTATTGATCTCTACCAGCTGTCGACCGACGAACAGCTTCGTGACGTCGTTCTCTTTGTGGATTGCTTACCAAGGGCAATCATACAAATATCAAACCTGCTTAACAATACGTCAATGAAGCTATCTCAATTCATCTCATTATACAAGACGAACGATCAATTCAAGCTACGTCTACTAAGCTCTCTCCCTCCATTATTCATGGTTTCCGAAGAGGCGTCGGTGATTGGAAAGGGCGTCGTCAATGTTCGAAAGTTTTGCAAGGATTATCCTTCCGCCGCACGAGTTCTGCATCATTTATACTATTTAGGTGGCAGCCTAGTACCTCGATCAGTCATCACCTCATTGGTTGATCCAATTGATCTTATCGTTGTGCTGTGCATACTAAAAGGTCACTTTCTCGTGACAGAGAAAGATGTTGAAGGGACCTACAATGTTCACCCCCTCGTCTTTCTCTCTCTAAAGAAAATGATCACCCTTGAGCGATCTGAGACGGACCAAGAGCATATCAAGCAAGAACTCGAATGGTACAACCAAGCCGTCATAGCTTTCGGAACCCATTATCCCGAGCCTGATTGTGATGATAGAGGGTGGTGGAAAGCTTGCTTTGAGCACTTCCTGAAGGATGGAAGTCAAGATAGCGACGCTGTCCGGATCTCACTGGCCTCTGTATATAACAAGGAATCCAAGTACTTAATTCGCAGAGGCCTATACAACGAAGCACTGCAGATGGCTACGGCCGCTGTTAATATATTACCGGAGGCTATACCTCATGAGCATCTCAATATTGTGCAAAATCATCTTTCATTACTGGATATATTGGCCAAGTACGGGGAACTCAGACATGCCTTGCAAACCTATGCTGAAGATCAACCAGAGGAACTGTGGAAGAAACGAATTGAGGGAATTCTATACCTTTCCGAGGGTACCAACAAGTCAGATGTTGTCGATCTTTTCCGACGGATTCGTCTGACTAGAGAGTCTACGCATGCACCCGACCATGATTTATGCGTTAGCATCGATGATTACGGTATGGCTCTGATGCTGGTGGGTAATTACCAGGCAGCTGAGATTGAGTTCTCCACCGCATTCAGGAAACGGGCCGCCTTCCTTGGGACGAATCACCCGGACACTTTGATCAGCTGCCAGCATCTTGCAACAGTTCTCCACAAGTCTGGCAGGTTCAATGACGCTCTCCGATTTGTGGAAGGTGCAATACGTGGCAGCCAAGTATCACAGGGCGACGATCATCCACAGACTCAATACCTCAAAACTATCAAGGCAAAAATAATGCTTTCGAAAGCAGTTTCCTTACTTGACTTCGACGAAGTCGAAGACCACCTCACCAATGCTGCCAATGTACTAGCTACACACCTCTCGGACTCCCATCCTCTAGTATTGACCTGTAGAAGCAGCATAGCTCAGGTGCTTTTAGCTCAAGGGCGGTACGATGAGGCACTGGCCATGAATCGCTCCATACTTACCTCGCGAGAACAAGGACCCTGGCTGGACTGCGAGCGGCATCCTGATACACTAACGAGCCGATATCAGATCGCCGAATGTCTCCGGTTAAAAGAAGGATGCCAAGCGGCTCAGAACCTTAGTTCACAAGTCTTGGTCGACAGAACCCAGGTTTATACCAATGGAACATTCGAGGGAGACGACTTCCATCCCGAGCAGCTTAGTAGTCTGCATCTTCAAGCCATCATACTTGCTGGCTTGGGTCAACACACTAATGCTCTACATAAGATTGACCTCGCACTACTGGGGAGGAAAAGAATCCTTGGCGAGTCTCACCCTGACTATCTTAACAGTCTCACAGTCAAGGGTGAAATACTTCGAGGCCAGCTTCCCCTCGACAATGGAAAGGAAGAAATTTTGGATACCATTGACGCATTGCACGGAAGGGCTCTTGAAGGTCTGACACGCACTTTCGGCTCTCAGCATCATTGGACGCTCCAGTGTCTTTCACACATGGCGGCTGCGAAACGCGAAAGAGGCGACGCTTTGAGCTATACCGAAGCAGCTGGCTTATATCGACATGTATCTCGTGCTTATGAGGGAAACATGGGCGATTTGCATCCAGAAACAGTCAGAGCGAAGGCGAGTCTTGCAGAACTGATGCATCTCTTGGGTAATCGTCCAGAAGAAGCCAAGAAAGTTTTCAGAGAGGCTTGTGCTGGACTTGCCAAAGTTTTTGGGTCAGACGCTCATGCCACCATCACTGCATACAAGGGTTATGAAAATTTTTCTAAAGATCTGTACGAGCCCGCCTAAATTGGTCTGTGACGGTATGAAGATGAAGAACCAGAGTTGGAGTTATTTTGAGTTAGAATTATGCGAACACCAGGCGAATAATTTTCTTTGAACTCATGAACTGTTAGAGAAATGGTCTAGAGACAGGACTTCACAAACCAATCATATTATGAATGTTGATGTATGGGAAGCCTCACGGACGAATGGGGTGATTCAATGGAATGGAAATACAATTTCTTATGTTGAGTTTCCATGTAGCTAACAAACGAGGCCAGTGTCTTCAGTGTTGCATGACCAAGTGTCTTCAGTGTTGCATGACCAATAAATTACACATGCGTTTCACTAGCAACCATGTTCATTGTTCTCAGATACAAGAATTTCATTTTCAGATCAGGCTATATGGGTTCATGACAACAAATACCCACCCGTGTCGGAGCCCGTACAACCTGACTTCAGCCCAACCCGCCACGTTCACAAGACAATCCTCATCTTTTCTGGTCTGTAACTGTCTAGAAGCCTTGTTTGCGAATGCCCTCTGTCGTGAGTATGTCAATTGGTTTTCAAAATGCATTTCAATCCTCGTTCAATTCAAAACCGATTCTATCTGAATCAACCTCTTCCCTGCTCCTGTGTCAGACACGGTATCGTTATGTCCGCGGATTGAAGCTCTTTACAGTTTCTTGCCATTCAGCGTTTTACACCAGCCATGGCGCCATTAATATCTCTTTCCACCCTCTTCAACGTTACCCTCGGTACCTCGTTCACGTCCACGTCCGCCGCCCTTCTGCCTAGTTCTTCCAATCTCATCCGCGAGCAATTCATAACAATCATCGTCTCTGCCCCTACTAGAACCTATATATCATACATCGAACTCATCACTTCTTCCTCCTCGAACTCGAATAACGATTCTTCCTATACAATTGACACAAGCGCCGCGGAATAGCGAAACAAGTCGAGTGGTTGGAATTGTGGTTGGTTGTATGATAGGAATGATGATTCTAGTTGGGTTGGGATGTATGTATGTGTTTCACAGAAGATGAGGAAGAAGAAAGAGAAAAAGGAAGAAGAGTATGGGTAAGAATAAGGGCGGAGAAGGCGGAGGAAGGAGATGAATGGGAGGCTAACTGGGTACTGTAGTAAGATGGCGTTTGGCTTATTGAGGGACAGGACTCATAGGACACTAGTGTTCTAAGACTGCAAGTGTATGAGTTCGTCTCAACAACGAAGGATACATGAAGAGAAATTACTCAGATGGCTACATGACTGTAGCCACTCAGGTCTGTTTGGTAATACCAAGCACTGAAGTTCAACATTTCGTGTTCGATCAAAACATCCAATCGATGTTGAAACGGGGCAGATTAACGTATTTGGTACAGGGAGGATTATCGGAGTATTTGAGACTCATTTTGATTCCAATCTCACCGAAGTTAATCAGCACTCGCCTCGAAATTGCTCATAGATCGTGGGCAGTCAGATGATTGGCCCGAGTCTTTCAGATTTGTTGTAACTTATTCACTATACGTTGTACAGACGACCTGTCGAATTGCCAGACCTCCTTTGCAAGAATGATCTATTTTCGCTGTTATCAATTCGCCGTCATCTTCTATCTTTCTGTTTTTTCAGATTTCAACATCACATCTATAACCACCTTAGACCTCGCATACATTGACTTGAAAATAACAAGTTCCCAACTACCATAAACTACCGATAACAGCCAACAGCCTCAAACGAGAAGAAATCAATCGCTTTGATCAACATGTCTTCCTCGCTAGGGCAATCCGTGCCTGTAACCACCACAACCTCCACTTCCTTCCAAGACGCCAGCCCTCGAACCTCACAACCCACAACCAACGTCTCTACATGCGACCAGCAATCGCATGCTGCATCGGATCTGCTACAAGCTAAAAAAGCCAAATCGACCAAGATTCAAGACGTATGCAGTGAAATTGACAAGAAGATCGCTCAACTCAAGGCCGACCTCAGACGAATACAGCTTCGGCTTCAAGATCACTGACGACATGGATGCATTTTGAGATTCTACTTGTATCTTGGGAGGCGCTTTTGACTCAATTAGTAGAGTTGGAGTGGAAAACGAACCGGCTATTTCGTCACGTACACCAAGGAGTCTAGCTTGCGTTTATAGGTTACGATGTTAGGAAAAAGGGGTTGTATCTGGAAAGGGGGCATGTTTCTTCATGGCGTTGCATCAAACTTGAAGGGGACAAATGGTACGGCCAGCGATTTTATGATATCATTGTACAGTAGACACTTTTGGGGGATTTTCGGAATCGCAAATACGCAAAGACATTGTACAGTGCAACCCTCGTCCACTATTCAGGTCATGTTCTGCATTCAATATTCCTAATAACTTAGTCTACCAGTAGTTGTTCTAAATATCCAAGTAACTCCAATCAAGCTAGAACTATTTTATACAAGGCTAGAACCACGTACTGTGCACACTACTGCAAGCCCAACGTGCGCAGGTTAGAATCCCCAACTCCCCAAGTTATTTCCGCAGACACACGCAGACACTCCACTCTCTTCCTGCAGATACACCCGCGCCGCTCGTGCAACACCAAAGCTGCATGAGAATTCGTACATCAGTGAGTGGTGGAAAAAGACCTCGGCTAAAAGCGGCATTGACCCCGCATTCCGCGACTGGATCTTCCGGCCGAACCTTCATTTGGACAGTCACATTCCTAAGCGTGCTTGATGCTTTGATGCATGGGTGTGGGCGAGGGCGAGGGCGAGGGCGACGGGCCCATGATTTCTGCTGCGAGCTGTGTGCGGGCTGCGAAATCTGCCGATCGCGGGGGCGCGTCGGATGACGGGTGAGCCGGCTAGCTAGCTTGTTGTGGAGTATGATTTTGATATCTCAGGAACTCATCGCTACTCTTATTTTGCCATGGCAAAAGAGAAGTTTTCTCGCAGAGTTCACAAAGGTCACAAACCTCCATGCAGTCCAAAAAAGGGGGCGGGATAGCTATACCATTCAGCTGCAGAAGTCATGCATCCGATCATCTTATCAATATCTCTTTCTATATCTGGTTGGAATCTCGACTTCCATTTCATGCACGTCTCCAAGAATACTGCGGGGTAAACCAACGTATCTTTGCTAAGAGTGCAAGCATAGCATAGTACATCCAGGGCTTCCCTATGCTCCAATTGAGCTCTTTCATTTTTGAATTCGTCTTGCCAGTGCGAGAGGATACGTATGTCCTCGTACTCGTCGATCAATCATAGCCATCACAACCGCCTCCTAGTGAGACAAGATGAGGGGTAACAGCATTAGATATGGTCTGGATCGTCTGATTATACTTAGTTCATAGTTTCGAAGAAATGAGGGGTATCGCTGATATTCTTGGAAACCAATTAGATGTAGGCTGTCAGCGTAATAGCTAATCACTCATAGAGCGGCAGTATCTCCAATGCTACCAACCTTTGGATGAGTGATCCGTGTATCCGGTACATGGGATATAAGGTGGTGAGGTGGACGAAAGCTCAGGTTAGTTGCTCAATATCGAAGTGTTTCTGTTCGGAAGCTTCATAGTTTCAGATCGAGATTGATCTTGACACTACACTACACAATTACCCATTGAAAGATCTAACATGACGGTTCCAGATGAGTTTGATATCATTGTTTGTGGAGGAGGGAGTACAGGATGTGTGATAGCTGGGAGGTAGGTCTGAGCAAATCAAGAGAGAAGGCTTCATGGATGCTCAACGCTGACCAACCCAGACTTGCAAACCTCGACCACAATCTTCAAGTCCTCCTCATTGAGGCAGGAGAAAGCAACCTCAATGACCCATGGGTTTACCGCCCAGGCATATGTACGTATGGTCCGTTTGGCGACATATATATGGTGATCTGACGAATGAAGACCCCAAAAACATGAAGCTAGACAGTAGAACCGCCTCGTTCTATTATTCAAGACCATCAGAATGGCTCGGTGGTCGCAGAGCGGTCGTTCCCTGCGCACATATTCTTGGAGGAGGTTCCTCAATCAACTTCATGATGTATACTCGAGCATCTGCATCGGACTACGATGACTTCCAAGCCAAGGGTTGGAGTACAAAGGAGCTAATTCCGTTGATGAGGAAACATGAAACATATCAAAGGGCGTGCAACAACAGGTTCGCTCACCAATATAGTTCTTTCTGGCTTCTTGATCACTATCTGACTGCACTAGGGACATTCATGGTTTTGATGGACCCATCAAAGTCTCCTTTGGTAACTACACATATCCTGTCATGCAGGACTTCTTGAGGGCCGCTGAATCTCAAGGTATTCCTACGACTGATGATCTGCAAGACCTCGTAACGGGACAGTAAGTCTCACCATCCAACCACTTGCTATATACTCACAACAACAATAGTGGTGCAGAGCATTGGTTGAAATGGATCAACCGAGATGTAAGTAATGTCCTTTGTATTTAGGGATGACTGATTAACCTCAGTTCATTAGACTGGTCGACGCAGTGACTCAGCCCACGCCTATGTCCACTCCACCAGAGCCGTACACTCGAATCTTCACCTCTTGTGCAATACCAAGGTCGACAAAGTCATCCTCGAGAATGGACGATGCGTCGGAGTGCAAACTGTTCCTACCAAGCCACTTCATCCAAATGTAAGTCATTTACAACCCTTTCCAACAGTCTATCATGGCTCACTTCAAAAGCAACGACCTCGGGTCTTCCGTGCTCGAAAACAAGTCATTGTATCCGGCGGTACCCTTTCGTCACCATTGATCTTACAACGCAGTGGAATTGGTGATCCACAGAAGTTACAAAAAGTAGGCGTCAAGCCCATCGTCGACTTGCCGGGTGTTGGTCTAAACTTCCAAGACCACTACTTGACTTTCTCCGGTAAATCTCTCTTGCCACCCTTATATTCATAAACTAAACTAAATAAGTCTACCGTGCCAAACCTGGAACCGAGAGCTTTGATGATTTCGCCCGCGGCGTCCCAGAAGTCCAAAAGAAAGTCTTTGATGAATGGAATCTCAAAGGAACAGGGCCCCTCGCGACCAACGGCATTGATGCCGGTGTCAAGATCCGACCAACCGAGGAAGAACTCAAAGAGATGGATAGTTGGCCAACTCCTCACTTCAGGTCTGGATGGAACAGCTACTTTAAGAATAAGCCCGACAAGCCAGTGATGCATTACTCAGTTATTGCTGGCTGGTTCGGTGATCATATGTTGATGTAAGTCATCCTCCCCTAAAGCTGATGAATGTGAAGACTAACTTGGAATTCGATAGGCCACCGGGAAACTTCTTCACCATGTTCCATTTCCTCGAGTACCCGTTCTCACGTGGCTCAACCCACATTCTCTCCCCTGATCCGTACGAAGCTCCAGACTTCGATGCGGGATTCATGAATGATGAGAGAGATATGGCGCCTATGGTTTGGGGCTATATTAAATCGCGTACTGCTCTCTCCTAATCAATTGTACCCAGCTCACTAACGACATCTAGGTGAAACTGCTCGTCGTATGGATGCCTACGCAGGAGAAGTGCAAAACATGCATCCGTTCTATGCATTCGACTCCCCAGCGCGAGCCAAGGATATGGATTTACAAACAACCAATGCATATGCTCTCCCTGGAAATGTGACTGCTGGCATACAGCACGGCTCTGTAAGTCACCCCTTCCACAATTTAAATGGAGCGCCTCACTAACATAGAGAAAAATTCAGTGGACAATGCCCGTCGAAGAAGGCAAACCCCCTAAGATCTCCTACCTCAATAGCAACAAGCGTCATCTACAAGAAGACCTCAAGTACAGCAAGAAAGATATCGAACACATCGAAGAATGGGTCAAACGGCATGTAGAGACGACATGGCATTCACTGGGTGTAAGTTCCTCACCTTCCGTACCTCAATCCCTCTTTTTCATAATGCTGAACAAATAGACATGTTCCATGGCCCCCCGCAATGGCAACTCCATCGTCAAGCACGGAGTTCTCGATGAACGTCTCAATGTTCATGGTGTAAAAGGTCTCAAGGTCGCGGATCTCTCGATCTGTCCGGACAACGTCGGTTGCAATACTTGTAAGTTTTCATCCTTTAAAATCACTTCTGTTGGAAAGGGCAGCTTTAACAAAACGCCAGTCTCGACTGCTCTTCTCATCGGTGAGAAGTGCGCTATGCTTGTGGCTGAGGATCTTGGCTATAGTGGGAAGGCTCTGGATATGAAGGTTCCCACATACCATGCTCCAGGTGAATTGAGTGCTATTGCGACCGCTCGTCTTTGATCGGTCTGTTACATAGTCAGAATGAGGGAGGGGTAGATCTTTCGATTCGAAAGGTGAATATAGTCGGCAGTGTAATTGTCGTTCACTCTTTTCTGGCAAGTGTGGGTTGATGTATTGTGCTTATCACGAATTATGAATATCAATACAATGTACCGAATAACTAAAATACTACTGTTCTGAAGTGGTTACCAGTAGATGTACTAGCTATCTGACCAACTTCGGATTTCTGATTTCACCTGAATTGGATAACGAAGTCCTGAAGTTGGTTGAACGACTTTCAGTGAGCAAGTCTGCACGAAGCTCCGAATCAGGAACCCTAGAGGGCTATATTAGTGGGCATGGTCTTCATTGCATGATGCACAAGTAGCATTTGTTGAGGGTTACAGGCAGGTTGACACGGAGAATGGTTCCTGTAGGCTTGAATGCATTTAAAAGCACAAGCAATCCTAAGTTACCATTCTTACTTTTACTTTCAAATCCATTTAAGCCTGCAGGCACTATTCTACGTGGCAACCTGCCGTAACTCTTACATTTACAAAGATGAGCAATTTCCAATCTCGTACATTTCTTGTGCAACAACAATTAATCCACCAATTGGAGACCACTGCAAGTTCAGAAGTCAGCCATCATACACACAGAAAGTATGTTACCACACAAGAACCTAGGGATAGGAAGAGAGGAGGATTGACAGGCACTACGAGGATTACTTACACTGTAGCAGATAACCACAAATAGCAATATCCATCCCCAATAACCCCTCCCTGTATGCCTTTCAAACTCCGCAATTGTCAACCCGGACGTTTGTCCCAAAATTAGCCAATGGATGGTAAAGGTGGATTGATTACTCGTTGCTTGTTGTTTTTTCCATCCTGTTAAAATATAAATAATAATATATGGAGTAGAAACAGCAGCTATAAGGAGAGCGGTGGCGAGGAAGAGAAATAGGGGTTCTAAATGGGTAGATGACAGACGTGCAAAGGGGCCGTGAGACGGGATTATGACTATATGGCGGGATTGATCTTTATTTTCTTTCTTCCGCTTTTTCGCCAGTTTCCTTTCTGCTTCTGCAGGATCAAGGATTATGTTTTTGATATGTCTTTGGAGTTTTTGGGTTTTGGTAATCGCTGAGAGGTCGATCGGTACTACAGGCTCAAGGAGATAATTGGAAGAACCATCGGCAGAAGTTGCTTCGCATTTAAATTGTCCATTCTCATTCTCGGTGCTCCTGAAGGTAAGCGATGTGTTCCCTATCTTTCCTAGTTCATCATCCTCGCACATGCTTTCGTCGTCATCGTCCATTCTGTCGACCGTGCCAACGACTCCATCTACCCAGCCACCTCGAGCAATGGCTTCATCCATAATTTCCGAATGAACCAGAAAGACATCATCGTATTGTCTGCTCACCAAGCTAGCTAGTAGATTGATAATGCTAGCAATAACATATGGAATAACAGTCAAACCAAACGCAGCATAACCGTAGATGTCGAGCTGCGCCCCCCTAGACCTATATAAAGTATAGGAGCCGATACATGTCTGGGTAATCGACCAAAGAACTTGCAATGCGGAAAATTGGGACGAGATAGTTAGAGGAGATGTTTGCCCACTCCTGGGGTTCCTGCGTGGACGTACAGACATATGAGGAGGAACAAAACAGAGGGTGTAGCCAGGTGGGAGTTGGCATAGACCATGCAACTGAACATCGTCTTGATAAACAAGCTGGTGGTGCAGGGGCATAGCACGAAAACGGTACGACTGAAGCATGAATGATCCCAATTGGCCCAGTTTTGTCTTAGGAGCATAATGTGCGTATGGTGCTCGAACTTCTATCAGAACCTTGGGTTCGTTATTTACGGCTATGCTTCCTGTAGAATCGCCCTGTATTTGAATACCGCTCTCTTGAATCACAGACGTTGAAGCTTCTGGAATGCTGAGGATCTCAACTCGTGAATTTTCTTCCAACTCTATACGTGCAGTGGGGGTGTTGGAATCCTCTTCTAGATTCTCTGGTTTGATATTACATCCTTTGATGACGTCGCCATCCATTGGGACCCAGTCTTGAGAGCGGACTACCATGCACAAAGCATTTGCTCGTGCGGCCATCTGAAGTGGACTTTTCGCTAACGCGCTGGCTCTCATGAAGACGTTCAATCCTCGTCTTACGCCTGCGTATGGTACTAGAAGACAGCAAGCTTTATATGCGGCCGACGCCCAGGCACTTTCTCCAGGAAGTGATCGCACTGTTGCTACATGTATGGCGCTCGGAAGAGTTAGCTAGCCCCATTTCCAGTGAGGAAGCAAGTACCTACTAGTTGCTTGCGTAGAAGAACAAGACATGATACCATTGGGTTTCTGTGCAGTAGACGTTCGGATCGTCTTTGTGTATTACGACAGTGTTGTTAGAAGCACTGGTGACATTAGCAGCTTCTGCAGATGCCCAAAGGACAGCATTTGCTATGGCGAAGTACAATGCGAAGCATTCTATAGCCATTGCGATACTCCGGGAACACCATTGACTTCCAATTGAAGCATGATTGCGGAAAGAACTTCCAAGTTCGTGTTTGTGTTTGTAATATCTACGATCGTGATGATCGACATGGGGCGGAGGCAGTGCTGACTTTGCTTTATGAACGCTAAGGTTATGACGCTCGAATGTCAATTTTGATAGGACAGAAATATGAGCTTTCCCAAATGACAGGAGACAGGGTCAGGACGAAAAGCCACATTTTAGGCACCACTTAACCGCAACTGCCAAGGAACGGCAATAATATCAGACGCGAAACATCGCGAGCAATCGCGTTCAGCATATCTTCTGTGATAGCGGGTACGTCGGAATCAAGGCTTTTCATCACTTTTCAAGCTCACCGCCTACAAAAAGAGTTTAGTTAAATTTGAAGCTATTCAAAAAGTATATCCTCAAAATCATACCTTTTATTCTGCCGTTTTTATCACAAATCAGGACTAAATCGCTTGATTCTAGTATTCCAAGATAAAATCCTTCGATTTTGAGTGGTTAAATCTCCCTGTCATGTCCCTGGTCACTTCAGTAGCAAAATCTACTTTTTAACAATTATTCTTGGGAGGGGAGAGTAGGGGTAAACCCTGCCCTTACATGTATATATCCGCTATAATGTTTTGTTTAACCTTAGCTATTGAGCCAGATACAATATAGAAGTAACTATTACTCTATATTTTATCTATGATCATTTGGTGGCTTCTTTACGATTCCCTACTAATCATAACATCATATATACTTAAGTAGTGTATTACTTTACCACTTTCTATTCTCAATTTGTGATGGAATATCATGTGTAGTTAGACTGCCCCGAGTAGCAGGGCACGTACCCGGCTCAGGGTTACTCACGTGAAGATACATTAAGCAAGCACCTGACTCAGAGCCAGAGACATGCATTTGAGCTTCACATTGAGTACGTGGCAGATCCGCAGAGTAAGAGCAAGAAAGTATACATGTTCTTAAGACGGATCTCTCTATAACTAGCTCAGAAGATCACTTGGTAGAAATCAATCAAGTGAATCCTTTCATATCGATGAAATTCTGAGCAGCTCTGACGTGACGCAGTTCTATAGCTTTCACAATATCTTCAATTTAAACCTACCTTCGCTATACTCGTGATAGTCTTTTCAGTTAAATATCCGCAATGACTCAGCTTCCAAGAAACAAGAATACTATTGTAACATACCTACAGGGCCAGCAACTCCAAGTTGCCGACCTTTGGCCTCCCTTCGCAACCTGGCCTGTAGGTATCAATTCCCATTACAAAGCTGTGATCCCGTCCGTGGATGCATTTCTCGAAAGGTCAATACTGTTTCCAAATACTGAAATGTAACTACTAACATATGATGCTACAGTGTGATCCACGAACCCAAGAAGTTAGCAGCATTCAAAAATGCGGATTTTGGTCTCTTTATATCCTGCTGGTGGCCCTACACTGATCTACACCGATTAAAAGTCATGGGGTGGGTAGTCGCATGGCTGTTTCTCTGGGATGATGAACTAGATCACCCTGTCAGCTCTCTAGGTGATAATATACTAGCAGGGCAAGAATATATCAACCAGACCTTGCGGTTTGCTGAGCAGTGTATCGGACTTGACGAGGGCAAAGAGCCTATTACTCCAGATAATCTCCTTATATCCAGCTTCCATGTTATTGGAGACGCTCTACGCGATGTATATACAATCGGTGACTTTCCAGCTCCTTTACTAAGGCTCCACACTATGAAAAACCTGCTAATTTCTACAGAGCAGCGAAAGCTCTTCATGAAAGAGCTCACGTTCTACTGCAATATGTGCGCAGTTGAGAGAGATATACGCGTTAACCTAGCTTCGCACATTCCGACCATGGAGGAATTTTGGGCATATCGAAGAGGTACAACTGGAATGAGATGGGTGTTTACGATTTCCGAGTGAGTCTTCTGCCTTAACTTCCTTAGACTTTTTAAAAGCTCATATTTTCTAGCTTTGCATACAACTCCAATACTCTCCACGTATTGGAGACTGCGAACGGAGAGCTGCTTCTCGATAAACTGAATATTATCACGAGCATGTATGAAATTCCAAGCTCAACTCGGCCTACTTCTGTTTCTACCTGCTAAAATCTCACCCGTAGCATAAACGATATCTTCTCCGTGAAAAAAGAGCTTGTAAGGAATCTCAGTCTTCATCGATGTGGTGGAATGATGCCGGTGCTAACGCAGGTGACTTTAGGATCATGATCGTATTGAAAGTTTTATCCCATTCGCTGTGGCCGCTCACGGCAACCCTCAACAAGCTATGGATGAAGCTGTGTCGCTACTGTTCAAGACTGTCGAAGAATTTAAATCTGTCGCTGAGATATGGGTTTCCGAAACTAATGCCGCCGGAGGAGATCTGCAGAGTGTCCAAACACTGATAGGTGCAGCGCAGTGCGTATGTACTGGTCACCTTACCTGGGGGTATAGCTAATTCTCTTAATGAACAAACCAAAACCTGTAGAAATACCAGCTAACTAAATAGTAGTTATATAACCAAGAGATATAGTCTTCCTCGAAATCGAGATAGAACGATGTCTTTGCAGCTCTAGTTGACTTTAATAATAGACTTTACTAATAAAGATACAAATTAGTATTAGGATTGTTGGTTTATTGAACCGATTCTGTATAGATACAGAAGTACTACAGGAATACTTCATAGACTATATTATTACTCTATATGGGAACACCCTCAATATAGAAGAGCTCAGCTATATAGATAATTTAGATCTTTTATATAGTTAGAAGAATTAGACTCAATTCAAAATCCTAAGCACCTCTAATGTGAAAAATACCCTAGCAACAATTATCTGGTTCGTTTTCCTGAAAACGAGCTCTGGTTATCGCTTTTTTTTTTTTTTTTTTTTTTTTTGGTTACAAAATATCTACCTCTAAGAAAGTCAATCAGTATGAAATCCACTTTCCTTCTTTCTATTATACCTTTTACAGGGTGTTCTGGGCTCTGCAGAAATTTTAGGTAGTGCACCTACTACGATCAACGATCTTTCTTATCTAGTCAGCGTTTTGTAATCGGGCGTTTATACCTACGCTGGTATTATTATTTACAGAGGCCGTGTTGTTACTTCTGTGCGGTGTGTTTATGGCTTTGAGTTATCACCTACCAGATTTTCTGTGAGAGCAGGCTCAAGTGAAATGTATTCTGAACTACGATCAGTTACGGTATCAAGGATTTCCTAGTATTCTCAGATCAACCTTGTCACTAATTATTTCAACATCGCTGTGCTCATACTAGTTCAATCTATCACAACTGGCCCGACTATCAAGACGATTGAATTTGTGCAGGTTGGTCAGGAGCCAAAGGATAGGACTGAATGTATAGCTTCTAGCTGAAATAAGCTAAAAGGAATATTACAATGTTACGAATACTTGTCTTCTGAGTCATGTGGAAGTGGTCAGGATCTCGAGTACTGCCGGTCGGCGGTCGCGACGACTAGTAATACTATCGTAGGTTTATTGTTGATAACAGTTATATAAGGAATCCTATCTCTTGGAGTATTCTAATTACAAGGCTCAAAGGTGCCCTATATCAGTATTTATTGTCACTCTCAACACTATCATATCCATTATGGCGGTTGGCAAGCGAGCTATACGATTTTCATGAAGAACTTCATGCTAACATGACCGAGGAAGGGGCTGAAGTCAACGTTGGTGAGAAACACATGCACCTGTGGTTCAAATTAAAAAAGCATATTGTGTGAAAACTCCAAAATTGACGCCACTTCTGAGAAGTGACAATTTCGGCTTATATTTGGTTTTACATATTGACGACGAAGACGAGCTATTCGACAACCTTACAAGTAGGAAGTAAGCTCAATTTCAACGTCCATACTTCAACCTTGTCGTAGATTGTGCGTCAGAGTTTCGCAAGAAGGATTGGCGAGGGTGATCCCTTGGTGCAAATGAATGATGATTAGTCCACAATGGAAGAAAATTCGAAAGAAAAAATAATATACCAAGATTATTACTGGTTTTTTCTGTCAATTAAAGAGAATGAACGAGACTGGGGATTGGTCTGGGATAATTTGGGCATGAAGAAGATTGAAGCCCTCCAGCGGAGTCAAAATGATATAAAGCAGAAATCATGGTCGCCATAATTGCGGTGATGATGAACTAATAGTCATATGTATTAGCATTAACATAACTGGGAGTTTGGTTTTGATCGCCAAAAATCCTTGGACTCAGGCCGAACCATAGTGATTGGTAATTTGGGAACGGAACAGTGACCTGGAACAATGCAGACAACAATGAGCTCAAAACAAAGGTAATCTACAACAAATCCAAAGGACTAGAACTATAGACTCTTCCGAACAATCCTTCAACATCGTGAATAACAATATATGTACATGTATATATAACACGTCCTCTCATATACCTCAAAAATCCCCTATTACCCTCGATGAATCACTCTAGCTTCTAACCATCTATAGGACTAAGTATTGACACTCAAGTGTGATCATCTCTAGCAGCTATAAGATCTGGTCAACTTACATAGAAATCATGTCTCGTAACCCATCTCGCAGCCACTCTATAGGGCGCTCCGAGACTTCTGATTTAGGAGATGAAGAATGGCGCCCCAGGAGTCCCCATTCAGTAGATGAAAATTCCCTCGGACCCCAACAATCAAGGCACAGCTCCCGGTCCGTTAATCCGAACCCAAGAGACCCAGGGTTTTCCGTATCAAGTGGATCACCCGAACCTGATCTCCAAAATGATACGAGGCCTGGTCCTCCAAGACAAGGAGACGCAATGCCTTCTCCTGAAGGTGCCCAGCCAGACTTTCGCCCACGTTCTGGTCAAGGACAAGGCAATGGAACATTCCCCCTTCATTGGGGTCCGCCTGAAGGTGGTCTACCACCACTACCGCGGATGTTCCCTCCTCCACCAAGAGCCCCAGGGCCCGTCAACAATCGTCGGGGAGACTATGACAGTCACAACAACCGTACAGGAGATGAGCCCAGCGATACAATCAACTATCGGGTCTGCGGGCATTTATCCGGCGGCCACAAGCGCGAAGATGTGGATCTTGAAGCAGTCCATACCCCGGCCAGCATGCTTGAAAAGCCAACTCTATGCCACCATTGTAAAAGAAAATGGTCTCAAAAAGCCGCCGACATGACCCAGTTCGCCACACATACCTATGTCTGCTTGCAATACCATCTAATGAAACGCGACGTATGGCAGCCATCACCTAACACGCTGCATGATTTACTGGCCAATGGTTATGAGCATTATCAAAAGATTATCCCCGGGGCATCCTTGGCCATAGACTCATCGTGGATAACACCTGAATGGACCGGGTGGAAGAACCTACGAGCGTTCGTTGAGAAGGAGGGGAGGGCTCCGCCGGAGAAGAAACGAAGTAGACGGCCGCCGCTAAAATATCTCTTTGCCGGAGAGGCGTCGGAGACGACTGCAAGACGGTGGAGGAATTACCGGCAGAAGCTCCTGGAGCAAAGCCTGCGGAAATCGAAGAGGGGAGATTCGCAGATGAGGGTAAGGAAAGTGGATGAGAAGAATTGGAACCTGAAGAATAAGGAGCATGAGGAGCTTGAGATTATGAAGGGTAAATGCGAGGCTATGCTTGAAAATAACTCGCAATTTAAATTTGATTGGTAGATAAGAATTGCTACTTAAGAATAACGAGGTTTTCGGCAACATGAGGTTGCAGTAAGTCGAGACAAGAAAATTGCTCGTCAATTCGTTCGTCAGCTCTCCTACAATGATTTCTCACATCCCCAAACTACCAGAAAAAATAAAATAAGCACCTATTACGCCCACCCTTGATCTCTAAATGTACTAAATTCTTGAAACTCTCTAGTCTTGATTTTTTTCAATCATCCAAAACTCCATTAGCCATCCATCACAATGCTTCGCGATCTCAACATTCATTTAAACCGGCAAGAAACGAAATAAACCGCGTCTCGGCACCTTTGCCCCTTGCCAAAGCGGCTCTGGACCACATCTCTAAGGTTGTAAACTTACAATGACAGATTGGAATTTCGTCGGTGCCCCAGCTTGCGCTTCCGCGGCGTGCTACAATGCTGTTGGTGGATGTGATGAAGTCATCCATTCATTCAACCGTACCCTTGTCTTAGCGTGGTGAAGCCAGTCCCTGTCGAAGGACGACACTTGAAACAGCATCCTTGACGCTGGGGAATTTTCAATGGTGCATGAATTGTGAGCGAAGAGAAGTGAAATAGAATGAGGTTTAACTATATATATGACTAGCTTCCCGCGTAGATGATTGAGCAACCTGATTGGTGTGACAATCATTTTCCATACTTTTCCGCCAGTAATCAAGTTGGCTCCTGAGGATATGTACAGGATCCCGAAGTTTTGAATCAGTGATAAGCTCATCCGAGTCAGAGCAGAGAGAGCTTCGCGAGCTGTCTCCTAAGTTTCAACTTGTAGAGGACACAGAGCAAGATGATAATCGGCGTGGGTTAAATAGCCCAAGACTTGCTGTTCGTTACCGGCATCTAAAATTTCTCTCATAAGGAAACAGAATAATGCTTTTTCTCGTCCAGCAGGCTCATCCCAGTGGAGATGGCGTCGATCTTTCTCAGTCGCAGTCGTCCAAAGCTCTAATGACTTCGGTAGAGGATACTTATCTCTCGATAGCGTACCGGAGGAGGATAATCCATCAACACGCTGAGATATGCATCTACTTTCAGCGTGGAGAAGGCGAGTCTATGTAGTCAAGGATGTTAGAAATATATCATAGACACAAGTCATCGGTAGCATACCTGTGCAGTTGCTTCTGAGCCAACCATACGGCCAGCCCAATTTGTAGCAGTTCGACTGCGTGGAATTGAACTGCGAATACATGATCGGCATGGCGAGGTATCATCGCACTTGAGCTTTCGTTCATGATACGAGGTGCAGGCGACCAAAGTCCGTTTGGTACCAAAGCTCTAGGAGTGATGATCTGGGTGACATTTCAAGATATCACTATATAGAAGGAAGATTGGCACTCAGCATCCAGTGATAGCATGGACGACCAAGGGAGCAGATACGTCCGTGCACATCGTCGGCCACAAACGGCACACTCGTGCTGGAGTTCTGGATCATGTGATTTTGGCTGACGAGTGAGGTGGTCTTCACAACCGGGAAAATCACCCGAGAAAATCACATTTGATACGGTTCGGCGCGGGTTTGTTTGGTGATAGAGTGCGAGATTACTATGAAAGCAGGACTTTGAGTTGCAGAAAGAACGCAAGCCACCGAATGAGCTGGTTTCAGGCAGCAAGGCGCGAGGAGGCTCAACGCTTTGGATACGAAGACGAGATGACGATGATTGTGAGTTCTTTGACGCATCGCCGTTCTCGGCATTTTGGAAAGCCTTCGCGGTATCGTAGACGTTGTACACGCATTTGAGGTAGAGTATAACGTCAGGAGCATTATCGAATTGCAGTCAAAGAGCGAGAAGCAACGAGACAGCGACAAAGAAAGCTCCTCTCATACGAGCAAAAGAGATAGAGCGGCATGTGGAAGCGGAAGCGGAAGCGAATTTCTTTGTTCCTTGTCCGGGGTTGTTTCCATGTTCCATGTTCGATGTTCGATGTTAGATGTTCCATGTCCCATGTTCCATGTTCCATGTTCGATGTTCCATGGTGCATGTTCCATATTCGATGTTCCATGTTCCATGTTCCCATTTCCCCATACATACAATCGCTACGCCACATATCTGCATCGAGCTAGAGGTTGGAGCTATACATAGAACTAGCAGCACACAAGCCACATCACGAGTCTTCTCGAACATCTTTTCGAATTTCTCAACGAACAATGCTTGACTTGCTTGACTTGCCTGACTTGCCTGACGCACCTACGCGACGACGACGGCGCACGATTTAACACTACACCGCCATGCAAACTTCCTTGCTTCTCAGTGTGACCCTTCTGATTCTGACAAGAAGAGTCGTCTTGAATGCAGTTCAAGATTAGTAAGCCCGGAGGGTATTTCGCAGAATGTGGGATGGAATCATACTCCGCCAGCTTCTCACCGCGCAATATTTCCGCATTATGACGACTTGGCAAGACGGCACGCTTACAACCCTCCAGTCATCGCTGTTAATTCAGCTGGGCGACCGACAGCCCACCTTCAGCCCACCTTCAGCCCACCTTCGTTGGCTGTGAAGCTATTCGGATCCCGCTTCATCATGCATTAATGGCTTATTAGCATCATATTGGAACATTAGCCGCAGATTTCAAAAGTAGCCATGAGTATATCTACCATGACCTAGCCTAACCTCTAGTCTTGCATCTCAGGTCCACACACCCCCACTCTATCAGAATCCCCAACCGCCCTCTTCCCTCACGAAATCAGTTTATCTTGCTCAAAATGAGCAGAATTACCACAGTTGTGTTAGCTGGTGTAAGTTTCTACCTATCCATCGTCTGCGCAACCTCACCTGGGCTGACTCAGCCTTGTAGGCCTCCGGAAATCTTGGCCCTGCAATCCTCGAACGGCTTGTGGAAGCCGGTTCCAAGTCACTGTCCATACCAGACCATCAAGCAACCACACCTTCTCTACATCAGCCATAGTCCAGTCTGTCGAGTATGACTCCATCGAACCCCTGACCGGTGCTCTTATTGGTCAAGCCGCTGCAGTGTCCACACTTGCCTCGACTGCTTTAGAGAGGCAAATCCACCCTGTCGAAGCCGCAGCGCGAGCCCATATGAAACAATTCATTCCATCCGAGTTCGTTTCCGACACCAAACACGAAAAGACTGGCGCTCTGCCGGCCTTTATACCGTCGGTCAAGGTCCTCGATGCTCTTAAGAAACACGCTGCGACGCCGGGCGAATTGACATATACTGCTGTTGTGAATGGTCCGTTCCTTGATTGGGGTATAATGTAGGATCTGTTCTGAATGTAAGGGGAAAGAGTATCAGCTAGTTTGATGGCGGTGAGCGTATTTTCAGTACAACCACCCTTCCAAGCATTGGCAAGACTGTGGCTGCTGTTCTCAAACATTCCGGGAGACGAAAATTCGTGCTGTTTGCGCGCGAAGCACTGCCATCACATCGAAGGAGCTTCTTGCGTTGAGCAAGACCACCGGCGCCTGCGCCTGGACGGAAAATCTTATCTCGCGCGAGGAGCATGCTGCGAAGGCCTGGGACGAGTTACAGCAGCCATAACAACACCCTGACAAATTTGTGCTACCATTTATCTAGATTTCAATCTGGGGTGAGGAATGCGGATCGCACTTCAAGAAATTGGACAATGAGTAGTTTGGTATTCCACAGCTGAACGAGGTTGAGCTGTTAGAATTGATCAAGAGCTACGCATGAGACGGCTCTTTGATTTGGATGCTTTAGAGCTTTGGTAGCAGAAGAATTTAGATAATATTCTAGAATGTAACTAAGTCGAAGTGAGGGTACGTGTAGAAGGAGATCTAGGGGGGTAGTCACTCAGTACTACACCATACCGGTCAAAAGGAGGGGGGAAAGCCGTCTGATTCTTCTAAATCTAAGTGAGAGCCAGTCCCTTATACACTTCCCTCCCACCCCATGAATAACGGTTGTTGTTTTTCTGCCTCCTGCCACCTAAAAAATAACCTTCATTCATGGGGGCAGAGGGCACTATAAAATATATCCCGCTTAGACTAGTCCGAAAGGAGAGGCGTAGCAAGCCCCACAATACCTTTTTGTAATCTTACGAGCTTACTTTTGACAAAACCGGAGGTACCTCCCTTCGGGTTTCATCCCTTTCTCGGATCTAGAGTGCAATCAACGTCACCATCAACCGACGAAGATGCCCACAACTACTTACCCTTTTTCGGAATCCGAGATCCGGCCCCCTTCATCATTTCCGTCTATTCCCCGGTCCGTCTGAACACTGATGGTGCTTTCCATGCATCTGCATAAGCTCTGTTCGAGAAGACATTGCAGAGAAAGACACAGATCGCCGGACAGCTTTGATAGGTATCTTGCCCACCAGCAAACGTTGCGGATTAAAGGCGATGAACGATTACTACAGTACACGAAAACTTAGCTCACCGACTGTTAGAGTCGTCAATGTTTACCATTGCCTACCAAGCAATCTCGACTGAGTCAGATTAGCTTTCTTAGACCAACTTTCCACATGGTTACATGGATGGTTGTACGCCGTCCAAAGGACGGTGTGAAGTTGATGACGCCCCACAAAAATAAAACGGCCATAAGTTTGATAAAAAGTAATGCCAAGTGTAAGGTATCAGCGAAGAAAACTTTTCAAATACTACTAAGACAATAAGCCAAAATATAGGCGCCTGGCTGCCCGCCCAGATCCATGCATGCAGCCCAAACACCAAACGCCGAAAAAGCCGTGTGCCATGCCGGGTTTTCTAGCCATAACTCCAATTTTTCCTGTATCCGGAAGGCAAACCCCTCTATTAACCCATTTTATCCCTGTATGACGCTGTCCATCGCCATCTCACAAAAGCCCCACCTCCTTCTATCTTCTACACATTCCCCCCATACCCTCCATCGCTCTACAACACCCCGACGTCTCCCTCAGCCTCGTCGTCAACATATCATCCAGCGGCTTCAACGCCTCCGCCAGATTCTTCGATGCCGAGCCCTCCAGGACCGACTTCCCGGCTGTCATCAACAACCGCTCCGGTGCCGGCTGCTCTAGATAAGACATGACACGGGCGCGATGCGCGGCGCGAAACATCTGCGGGGATTATGTCAGCGCCTTTTCTCTTTCGGGTGGTTCGGGAGTTGGGTAGGAGTGTAAGAGAATGCGTAGTGTAATCTGATTATTCTGGAAGGGCTGTGCGAGCATACGTGCATCTGCATGTGTGTGTATATATACATGCATTGACTTTAGGTAGGGGGTGCTGGAATGAAAGAGCTAGGGATAAGAACAACATGCGTACCTTTAACTGATTAACCATTTTCGTAAACTCATCACCGATCTTGCTATCATTTTGGGCTTTCGCTAGCTTGAGGAACGAATGTCGTTTTAGCGCTAAGCAGAGCGCTCTCTGGTTGACTGGAATATAACGCTCCATGTTTTCGTCGCTCAGGTACCGACCAATACCTAGGAACGCGTCGAGAGCTTGGAAGAATAATACGTGGTTCCCGGATAATCCATCGTATTTTACGTATGTGCCATCGACGATCTTGCCCACACCCCAGCCTTGAAACCCTTGCACGTAGCTTAGCCAGACTGAATGCGATACCTTATTCTTGGTGAGGTTGTCGTAGAAGACGCGGAAGAGGTCTCGGAGACGTAGATTGATGTTTTGCAGGTGCTGAAGGCATGCAGCTTTGTTGTTCTCCTCAAATGTCATCACTGCACGTACCATTTCGTAGTAGATCGGAAACGCCTGTATTACCTTGTTAGCAAAAATATGTCAACACCAAGCCCAGAGGTGAACCTACCACCACTTCCAGATCATAAAACATCTGGAAGAACACTTCCTCCGATGTTTTAATCACGTCCGACATGCCGACGTTGATGCGGTAAATCCGTTCCCCGCGAGTGTTGAAATTCAGCAAAACATTCGACGTGTTGTTTCCAGCATCTGCATCGACGCCAAAGTTGCGTTGCAGATAGGCCCATGGCACATCCAGCTCCGGTGGGAATTCCACGATCTTCTCGAGCTGGGCGACCCGCACTACAGGGATCGTTGCCCACCTACGTAAAATCAGATCAGCACATACTCGGTCGTGCACGGTCGTAAGAATCTTACCGGTAGGCATGTCGGCACACTGCGATACAGCTATACACCCCGTTGTAAGCGTCTCGAGGGAGAGCATTCCAGTTCCCCGCCTCGACGGCGGCCAAGATTTCCACAACCTGAGGGATGCTAATGCGCTGGCTCAGCAATCTTCTCATCAGAGAGCGATATTTCGCTCGTCGCTCATTATTGACAGCGTCATCTAAGGACGGGGGAGCTGCAGACAAAAGCGGGATGAGCTCGAAATATATGTCCTGATAAGGACGGAGAGCCGCCGGCCAAGAATCGTGATTTGCATTCGGCGGCCAAGCTCCGGCTCCGTCTTCCTCTACCAACTTGGACATCGCCGACGCTACTTCGTGTCGATCACGAGAAATGCGCAGATCACGGTACTTCGATTCATTCACCGTTGTTTCGATCGATGAGTACACCTTTTCTCTGATTTTAAGCGGGGCTTGCATAAGGGGGCGCTTCATCAATGCCTGAAGCAGATTTGCGCACACGAAAGCTATGGCCCCCAACAGAAAGATAAGTTCGATAAGGTCGATCATGTTGTATAAGATCTCTTGGTAACCCCTCGGTTGAAAACAAAAGAATCCTTGTGGGATTGAAGCGTGCAAGTCGGGAGAATAAAAGACAAAGCAGAAAACAGAGCTGGTGTGAGATGATGACGAGGACAAGACGTGGAGAAAGCGCAGACATCACGGAAACTTATAACTTTCTCAGGCCTACATCCGCCGAACTTGTCCCTTCAGCAAAAGTGTGTTGTGAGTGGTTTTCCCCTTGCGGTGGACCATTCAGGGAACGCAATGGAGTAATCGCTGAATTAACTTGGCAGGCACTGAGATGCAGAAGGTGATATAACCTAAAATGGAAGAACCGTTCGCACGGAATTACTGATACAAAGTAATTGACAATGTGCGGAGTGCACCATGTACCAGCCGCTAATCTCCAACGGTGTCTTAGACAAGTTCATCTCGTGCATCGCTAGCGCAAGCTGAGCACTTCGAGAATCCGATGGGCTCCGTCAGCGTCGATCGGCAGAATTCTTACCTAGATCGTTGTCGTCACACTAGGGCTTGGTGATAAGTCCAAAATCCTCGTGGTGGTTCCTGATATCGGATAGGGAGATTTCCCACGTGATAAGTACGAGGGTAAGCGAATGCTACTTCGGCTATTCCAGGGAGGGATTGCTACCCTATCGTTGCAATGCTTGTGTACGGTTGTACCACATCCCACATGGCCGAGTGAGCGCTAGCCCAGATGTGTATAGTCTGCCCCCGTTGGACGCAAAAGTGTGGGGTGCTGACGATGTAGTCGGAATCCTTCGAGAAGTGCGACAAGAATGGGGCTATCTCTCTAACGGCCTTGTCAACGGCGCTATCTAATAGACTATCATTTAAGCTTTCCGTTTAAAGTTTTGTGTTTGAACCTTGGGATGCCAGATCCGGTATCTAGTAAAACATGTCCAAGCTTTTTCGCTTTGTTCGCATACGAGTTTCTGTGGATTCTGATAAACGTCGGTCCTATTCTGATGGAGCAAAGATAGCTTCACCAAGACGACTTGCTCGGGAAGCTTCGGTGCCCAGGAGCGCCGGCTACGCCGGCTTCATGTAGCCGCAGGACGGTGGGTTTCCTAAGATGAGTAGCCATGCAACTATGGGATCGAATTGGACCAAATTGGAGCAAATCAAGCACTGCTCTTCGGGGTAAGAAAGAAGCCTGCATATACTTGATAGAAATTGTTCACTGTGATTGGGAGCGGTGGTGGATGGAGTGCCTTTGCCCAAGTTAACTGGTAAATGTACGAGCAACTCAAGAACCGTTCCACAATTCCTTCAAGCCATGCTCATACTGGCATTGAAATGGCTTGGCATATCTCTTGGGGAAGTAGCCTAATCCTACGCCCTCTTAGAGAAATGATACTGCAGATCTCCTTGTCCGGCTTGCCATACTTTTTTTTAAAAGTACCGTTGGTGGAATTGCTGAGAAAAAGTACCCACTTGAAACTTACCCAACGGCTCGGTACGTGCCGAACACGCAATTGCGTACTCCCTTGTGTACTCCCTTGTGTACTCCCTTGCTAGAATGCAATTTCGAGCAGCTTACTTTCCCTCCCATAAATAAGTTATTTGGTTGGTTTCACCATGGAGGTAGCCAGGATACAAAACAGGGTTTAATCAGTTAGAATGAACCTTTTTTGCATGAAGAATACCTTAGGAGCGGAACGAATTATTATTACCTTATTTGCCACAATATGGCAGAATAAAAGGTTTATACAGATGGATTTGATGATACTTCGTATACTTTTTGAATATAGTTGCCAAATATTATATTTAGTGGCTTATATGCACTGTAAAGGCTGCATTACGGCCCCGATGAAGAGCTACAATACAATACAGAGCGATCGATATATGTCCAAGTTAATCCTTAGAATATTAAGCTACAAAAAGAAAAGCTCGTCTGTTCTTATACTTGGTGGTTGGGATAAATACTATCCCTCCCCGTGAACAAAGGTTAAATTTAAGACACAGAAAAAAGTAACATGTAATAAGAATGAGATAGTAGCTACCGCTTCACGGACCAAGTTCTAGACAGTTGTATAATACGGACAATGTGCTTTGATATCTGATTGGACACAAAATATAAAGTACAAGAACAGAGACTACAATTATTTATCCAAACCAACAAGTATAGCATTTAGTGGTTTCTAGTGAGCGTACAAAGAACAAATGAATCCAGCCTGTGTGTATGATTCGGGGCGAATTGGTGCATAAATTGTACACATCATATTACTCTCTCTTTTGTTGCTCGAGGACCAGCTCTTTCGAAGGAACCTACCGTATTAATAAAAGCCGGACAACCTCCATTTACCACCTCTGATTGGTCCATAAAAATTCGTAGTCGCATGACTTCCGCACATCTGATTCGGCCAGGTCCCTAACCAGGATCAGATGTGTGTACACTTAACCACACTTCTGTAAAGAGCGACAGCGAGTTACCCTCTGAGCAGAACAAGGAGTCCGAAACGACGTGCGACAGCTCATAATATAGGCATGACTAAACAAAAGAAAAAAGAAACCCCTTTGTACGAACCAGCTGCGCAGCTAATGCTCATCGACCGATTCTTATATATCAAGTGCGTTCAGATTTATCAGATCGGAAGTTTGCGGGCGCACAAAGGACTGATTCAAGCAAGCTGCGGAGGCCATTGAGTCGTAGGCAATGGTATTGACGGGTCAGTACGATTGAACTGAGAGCTGCCACCGAAGCATTGTACTGTACGAATTCCTTGTAGTTAGGTTCCTCAGGCTAAGTCGTCAAGGTGCCTAACAATAGTCTGGCTCAAGCCGGGCCGAAATGCACTGATTTTTTTATGAATCCTAATTCCTATCTGCTTTATGCAAAAATCAAACCGCGTTATACAGCTGGTTGTCTATACTTTGAGAGATTGTAAGGCGAACAAGTACCTCTTTGACGCGGTAGAGATTCCTGTACACAAATGACAGCAAATCGAGAATATTAAGGTAGTCAAGGAGGGGTTGATTAAGAGGCAGAACTTGGGCTTTTATATACGATTCAAAATTAAGGAAGATCTGGAATTTGAAAGTATCTTCTGATTCGTCCCCTATGGCTGGGCCGTCGATAGTTAGCTTCGCTTTTACAGTCAGGTGCCGAATCGCTGTATAGAGGGATTTAACTTACTAGGATCTGGGAGCTTCGGCCGAGAGGTGGAACAAAGGAAGAGGGGCACGAAGATGGTCAATATCGGCCGCAAATAGATCGTTTGTGGGCCGCAGGTTGTCGATTACGGCCACTCAGCAAGTAAGTTCCTGATGCAGAGTACATAGCTAAATGGTCTTATAGTCGATACTAACGTAGGACGTACGAATCAGAAAGATGAGGTAAGCGATTCGTGACGGACCGCTACGTAGTCGAAGTCGGTTGATTCGTTTGATCGGGTGTGTTGAGACAGAACAGACGGATGCCGAATCGCTGTACGAACCGTTGTACGAACCGTATTCGGAGAGTTTGAACACCGATGCTCAGATGCCGGCCCGCCAAAGACCTGAAGGCTGCTTCTGGTCTTTAATATGCTCACTTCCAGCCAGCACTGTAGAGCATTACAGACGACTGAGTTGAAGTTCGAAGGCATAGCGGCCCCTTCCTGTGATCGCCTCTCTAGCGGGTTGGGCGTATTCTGGTCAAGATCGTAGTAGAATTGCCACACTAAGAACCGGGTTGCCTATGCCCAACCCAGAGTTACAGCGGACTGATTACCTCCAGGTAAGAGCTTGCACCCTCCAGTGCCTCTCTAAATGAGTGTTGAATGCCAGCTCCTGGCGGGAAGAGGATACCACAAGCATGAGAGCTTGGGGAGCGTAATATAATGTAATAGCTGCGTTCTTGGCCCCGACGAAGGAGCACAATACAGCAAAGGGCGATATAGGTTCAAGCTGATCCTTAGAATATTAAGCTACAGAAAGAAGAGTCCATCTACTGATGGGCAGTAGTAGGCCTCTTATATAGCCGTTGGTTGCTCCTAGCGAGCGTACCAAGAATGGGCAAGTGGATCCGGCCTATGTATACGATTCAGGGCAACTTGGTGCACAACCTGTACAAACTGTTACATTTATTATTACCACTCATATCTGAGAAGCATACTCTAACTACTCCAATTAGAGGCTCTACTGCTGCCTATTTGAACTGTTTTTAAGGATTTATTATCAAAATTGCTAGAGCTACTTAGTATATCTAATAGAAAAAAAGCTATTAAGACTATCTGATCTGATTACATGAAGATCAAAATTGCTCTCGATTTAATTAAATTCGAGCCAGATATGGTAATATCCTTAAACGGATTTAGTTAGTTGGAAATATTAGATCAGTACTTTAAAAATATTGTATGTACAGCCGATGTAACATCTTCTGGCGGACCATCATTATTCCGGGCAAGCATACACGGCAGCTGCATATCTGCAAAACTGCGCTCTCACCAAAAGTTAAGGTGGGGAGGCGCTAGTGGTTGTCAAAGCGACCTAGCCGAAGAAGCATATACTGTCGGCGCATATACGTGAGAAACAGATTGAACCGGCACTCAGTACATACGAAGTACAATCCAGAAGCATTGACTGCTGCACGAAGGGTATACAGGTAGTACTATAATTCTATAGCTTACACAATTTAGATGGCTTATACATTTACAACCGACCTATGGACGTCTGCTCACGTGATGACCTAAGCATTCGTATGTCCCGATCCTAGGGACGTACCGACAACTATTAGGATCGGGACGAACCGACAGCTAATCTAATTTGAAAGAGGAAAAGCACCTTGGTCAATAGACAACTGTAACCCCTGTTCTTGTAGCTTTATCTAGCCACCGTTAAATCAGCAGACAGAACATCGTCGGCGCTATATGATTAGTCAAAATTAAGAGTGGGGAATAGGGAGGAGAACAATTGTTTATCCGTGAGACCGTGAGACCAAGTATACGCTCCCCACCCGGAAGCAAAGGTTATATTATTAGGTGGCAGGAAGCTGAAAAGATTAACCTTGATTTAGGGGGGGGAGAGTATAAGACCCTGCGTCCGACGTATCTGAGATACAAATTTCGGAAAACATAAGACCCTGCGCCGACGTATCTGAGATGCAAATTTCGCATTGTGAGGAAAGTATAAGACCCTGCGCCGACGTATCTGAGATACAAATTTCGCATTGTGAGGAAAGTATAAGACCCTGCGTCCGACGTATCTGAGATACAAATTTCGGACTGGGAGGAAAGCATAAGACCCTGCGTTCGACGTATCTGAGATGCAAATTTCGCATTGGGAGGAAAGCACAAGACCCTGCGTCCGACGTATCTGAGATGCACATATCGCATTGGGAGGAAAGCATAAGACCCTGCGTCCGACGTATCCAGGATACAACTTTCACAGCCGGACCCCTTTCTTTGCATCCTAGTTACTTCAGTAGCAAAACCCAATCTTGGTTATGGGAAGAGAAGAGTAAGTGCGCCATATGCATGCCCCCAACGTATAGACGCTAAGCACCGACTACCTGCATGGAAGTAATCTGCTAACTGTTTGACTTGGCTCCAATAGCATGAAACAATAGTATAATAATTAATAAGATCCCGCGTTGTGTGACCCGGGGTTCACTTGCTGACTATCGTATATGCGCACGCTATTGGATTACCAGCAGTCTAGGCCCAGCAGCCGTATACGGATTTTATGACACGTCTTTTCCGGATATTGCGCAACCAAGACCCTGCTCATCCGCTTTCGTCCATGTAACATCAGCTGACGATAACATCGGCTGCAGTAGTGTGGTCCCCTTATCTTCCTCGGGATCGGGTGATATGCAGGGTCCACATGAGCACAGACGACCCTTTTTTGGATGCCTGATGCTGGTATACGAAAGTTGCACTTGAGGCTCTTGGTTGAGTACGTGTCCGACCACGATACTGAATTGCTAACTCATGTGGTGAGATACTTTCAAGACTGTGTCTCACGAAAGATGAGGCAAATCTCACGGAATGAAATTCAACACATTGCTGGATAGTGTATCGGAGAAGTTGTTCAGATGTGTGAAAATGGAGGCGGTCTGGCCTTCCTCTAATTATCTCTATAGTATATGCAAATGCAGGATATCGCTCAATCGCTAAGATACATAAATAAAAGTGCTTGAAAGCAGCAGTAACAACACCGAACGCCTAGACCATTTCCCGCCTGCTCATGGCTTCCTTGCAATTGTGATCGTGTATTTCTGATGTATACCTTCCTCTGAGGCGAGATTCTGAAGACACTCCCTGGTCAATCTTTCCAACTTTTCACCAACAATGCCATGAGCTCCCAGCATTTTCCGCAGCAGCTCGGGATATTGTGGGATCAATTTAGCCTGCACATATCTTCCCATTGCCTGGCTAGCGGGGGTCTTGGCTGATGGAACAAATGAGAACTCAAACGTCTGAACATGAATGACCTCCAACCCAGCATCTTTCATGAGCGATGCAGCATTAGAGCCAGCGCGTGTTGAAAGTCCTGATTTCTCAGCCCCTGAGACAACAGTTTTGTGCCATTCCCAATTGTCACTCAGACACTCGGAGGTGCCAGCGCGGTAGAACTTCCAATCTAGGTCTTGATGCTCGATAATACCACCAGACTTTAATGCGTGAGAAGCGGTAGAAAAGTAGCGAGCCCAGTCATTAATACCCAAGAAAAGCATACGACCAAATATGTAATCAAGCCCGCCAGGAGTGAAGATCTCACGGCCCATGACATCGCTACGAGGCTTGGTGTAGTCGACATCTAAAGCATTGCCTTGAGCCCATGTGACGTTTGCAGGTGCCATTTGCTCTGCAGTCTCCGGAACAGGTGACAAATCTAGCCCATAGACCTTTGCGAATGGAAATATTGCCGCAATCTGAATAGTTGCAACACCCGTGCCGCATCCTACATCGACAGCCTTTGCTATCCTGCTCATCTTATTGACAGGGGCTAAGAGAGGGAAGCCCCCGATCATCTCAACAATGGCAGCAGCTTGAGCATCAAGGCGATCTTGTTCAATGGCACTGCGGCACTAGTGAGTGATGGGTTACATAGGGGGTGAAAGTGAAACCTACTCGTTGGGAAGGACGTAAGCTGCAGAGGTATCATGGTACCGGCGCTGACTGGTGGTAGAAGCGATTGCTGCCATTTTGGAATAGTTTGTGCTTATCGAGGAAAGATATAAAATGCAATGTGGTCTGGAACGAGCTTATTTCAACGAGGTGTGAACGAGGTGTGAGCGAGATGTGAACAAGATGTGAACAAGATGTGAACAAGATGTGATGGCTGTTCTGGATCTGGGAGAAAGCAGCGCATATAAAGTATCTTGCTCGACATATTATATTCAAATCTTCGCCGGCGTTTGCATAACAGCTGGCTCATTCCGAATCTCGGCATGAAGGGCTTGGGCACCAAGAACGCCGTCCAAGGCCACAAACCCTTGCTCCCTCCCCTCGGCTGCCCTGCAGCAGTGTGCTGTGGGATAGCATACCACCGTGTGGAGGTGAACTTAGAGATAGAGCTGAAGCTTAAGGTGGAGCCGATGCGAATAAGGCGTCGACAAGGGAGAGAATCAATCTCCAATCTCGGAGGTCAATCCGACGAGGAGAGGAGAGGAGAGGAGAGATCCATCCACCAGTAGACGGTTTCGAAGGTCTGGCTATCCAGCAGAAGCTGCAGGGTAAGATTTTAGCATACGGTATAAGCCAAAGCGGAGAATTGGGAATGGCACGGACATAAGGCACGCACACGGACAGTATCGAGAAGTTTAAAACGCGATGAAGATATATGCGAAAGTTTGCAGCTATTGCAATGTATGTCAGGGGTTCCAAGCGTTATATAAGCCACTGATCTGTGCCAATGGTATGGAAAGTTCCATCCGTTCGTGGAGAACAATTTAGCGACCTACGAGTTCGACACCTCAGGCATTCGTACATAATTATACGGGCTTCACAGTAGCGAGCCGTTGCTTCCTCCACGCCCACCTCATGTCATCCATTTCTCGTCACATGGCATGCATTCTCGTCACATGTTATCTATTCCCATCACATCTCATCCGTTCCTATCACTTATCATTCATTGGTCGGGGAAGTTCACCACGTACCAGATACAGCACCGCCATTTGAGAGTACTCAGCTGTCAATGATCCTCTTGCTCTCAACATGGCTTATTGACGTACAAGTAATTAATCTCGTGCGGCCAAGGAGCACGGTGGCGCTTTTGACGTGAATGCCTTCAAGATGGGAGAGCTGAGATATATAGGTAGCTTAGGTTTCCCGCCTAACTAGAATAATAGGAACAATTCAACCAACAACTTCGTATGCTTATATCTGATACCGTGGCACCAAGAACCGAAGGAAATCTGAACCAAGACTTGTGCATGTAATTCAGGGTTTTCCAGCAAGATGAAGTGCGCAGTCATTGTTGTGTGCCTTCTCTCAATAATTGGGCTTCCCATCGACGCTACACCCATAAAGGACTTTGATCCCCACGAGCATCGTGATCGCACGCAAGCAGATGCGTCAAAACAGATTAAGGCATGGCAGAATGGGTATAATTATTATGTGTATGAGATGCTCAAAACTCATAAGAAGGGATGCACGTTGGAGAATATGCTTCAACGCCAGGAATGGTAACGTTGTCCAGCTTGCTTTCAAACCCTATGCAAATCTAATTTACGAATAGGGGATCAATGTCTCCTCAATCACGCAAAGAGTACATCCGGGCGGTCAAATGTTTGCAGGCCAAACCACCTCGAAGCAGCAAGCAAGAAGTGCCAGGGGCCAGGACCCGCTATGATGATTTTAGTGCCCAGCACATAAAATCCAGCCCTTTTGTGCATTTCAGCGTAAGTTTTGTCCCAGCTCCAGTCCCGTCCCACCTACCATCGAAGATGAACCTAACTCCTCCTTAGGGTCTCTTCTTCCACTTTCACCGATACCTTCTATATACTTATGAGAAAGCCCTCCGCGACGAATGTGGCTATAATGGCGCCCAACCCTACTGGGACTGGACTCTCTCCTGGGAAGACCCACGTAAATCAACTGTTTTCGACGGCTCACCAACATCCATGGGTGGTAACGGAGCGGTGGTCTCTCACAATAGCACAACCATCTCCGCATTCGGTATAACCCTCTCCATTCCTCCAGCAACAGGAGGTGGTTGTATATCTGGTCCATTTTCAGACTACACTGTAAACCTTGGTCCAGTAGCATTCGCCCCCTACGGACCGAATAACGGTCTTGGATATAACCCCCGGTGTTTATCGCGAGATCTGTCACCCGATTGGACGAATAATACGAAGCCAACAGATATTGTAACGTTGGTGAATGGCTGTACGGATCTCGGATGTTTCGACCGGAACTTAGAAGCTCTAGACGGCGTGCATGCGGGCGGCCATTTTGGAATGGGTGGATTGGGCTTGGATGCCTATGCCAGTACTGGCGATCCGGCATTTTGGCTGCACCACGCAATGGTTGATAAGGTGTGGAGTTTGTGGCAGGGTATAGACCCGGAGAGCAGAGTTGGAATGGTATATGGAACAGAGACAGCATTCAACGGTAAGTCTTCGGAATTGTTTGCTCTAGCCTGTTCCCTCGTTAGGGCGGTTGACGCGAGAAGTCTTGAAAAACGAATAATGCTGATAAATCAAATAGTTCCACCCAGTCCAGATGTTACCTGGAATACAACCATTGATTATGGGGTTTTGGCATCATCTCAGAAGGTGGGAGATCTGCTTTCGACGATTAGCGGCCCATTTTGTTACACTTATGTCTGAGAAACCGTTTTCTCTTCGTGCGGTCCGGTACCTGAGTAATCCTTCATTTAAAGGTGTCTTGCAGCTCGAGTATGGAGCTAGTGAAGCACGATGTTGAATAATATAATAACATAATACTGCAACATGTCAGCATTTCTTCATGGAAAATCATTGGAAATATGATAATGAACACCTGAAATGGTTTCTCAAATCGAGACTGTGAATACTGTAAACATACTCACAAGTCCAGATAATGACTGCCTCTCACAGAGTACAGAAATAAAAACATAAAAGCTCCTCCGTCAACTGCTGCTGTATGATATTGAAGGGCGGCACCTCCAAGGGACACCTCCGCCAACATGCTTTAAATGTAAGGAGAAGAGAAGCAAGAATAAAAAGACTAATCAGAAGGGGTAACCTGTTGATCGGAGCAGAGACAGGGAGTCAATGGGTTGAAGAAGAATCAACAACACATTCTCCTCATTTTTCACGAGAGGCAGGACAAAAGACTGGTCAAAAATCGCAAGAATGGAAACGCTTTTCTGAAATGTTCATCTATAACGGCCAATTCTCTTCTCCTTCAATACTGCCCGTCCTATAACTTGAGATGGAGGATATCCGAGTTCTCACTTCTCACAGAACTCTCGTGACATTTCTCGGAGGTCTCCGACCACAATTGGAACCAAGCAATGTCAAGTAACCACATCTCTGTGTGCATCTTGAAAGGTAGGCTACCTACGGATGGTCCGGAATATAGATGACGGAGACAGAAGGACAAGCTGGGTAGGATGTGGATGTGTATGTTGTCCTGTAAAGGATAAAATGCATCGGTGGAAGTAACAATAGATTCGACAGGCCAAAGGGTGGGGATAGTGAATATGCGCGGCGAATGGGTGGCGATCCTCGCTGTTTTAGCATGGGAATCACGTGGACTCAATTGGTGCATCTGAGAGATTCACTTACATGCTTACTAATAACACTTGCTGGGGGGGTTGCCGGTGAGAGGACTGTGGACTTTCTGCAAGGTAATGTTAACGTATCGGCGGGTAACTTCTTCTCTTCATGATTGTGGTGCCGCTCTCTTTCAATTCATCGAACCGCTGTCAGACCTTGTTACGAAAACTGGCTCGTCCACTGCCAATGAGAAAGTATGTTGGAACACCCAGCCGAACATAATCATCAATATATCAGTAGGTCTTCCACCCAGAAGAATTCACAAATCGTATATACCAAAACTCGAATTGTGTCATGAGCTTTTTTTTGCATTTTTGCATTCAGTAAGGTCATCTATGTGACAAAAAATGCAGCCACTTGCCCATCCCTAATGCAAATTGAACACCCCACAGAAAAACACCGAATATTTCCGTTTACCGATTGCTCTTTGCGACACGCTCCAACTCATCCTTCTTCTTGATGGCGTAGGAGTTGCTGCTTCCCTTAGCAGCGTTAATCAATTCTTCAGCCAAGCACTCAGCAATCGACTTAACGTTTCTGAATGAAGCTTCACGGGCACCGATAGTGAGAAGAGCGATGGCTTGGTTGACACGGCGTAGAGGGGAGACATCGACGGCTTGACGACGGACAGTACCAGCAGATCCGATACGGGTGCTGTCTTCGCGAGGACCACAGTTAACGATAGCGTCAACAGCGACCTGGATTGGGTTTTGGTCGGTCATGATGTGGATCTAGAGAAAATACTCGTTAGAGCAGTGAAGTATGAAAAGAATGCGTTTTCAACATACGATCTCGAAGGCGTGTGCAACTATGCGAACAGCCATGAGCTTCTTTCCGTTGTTACGACCGTTCATCATCAAAGAGTTGGTGAGACGCTCAATGATTGGGCATTGTGCCTTTCTGAATCTCTTTTGCGCATATCGGCCGGCGGAATGGGAGATGTAGACTGGCGCTCTGATTTGAATATAGTCGCTGTAGAAGATTTTCGTGTTAGCCCAGATATTCCTTCCGCAGAACTGCCTCTCGTCCCAAAAAGGTATCGAATGTCCTCAATCGTATCATGGTATGTATCGTATCGCATTGGGAGATCTTACGTCAAAGAGATATCACGGATCTCAACATCCTCGTAGCTCCATTTGTTGAAGAGCTAAAAGTCATCATCATCAGCCTCAATGTTCCTCCAACTCCAGAATGTCCGATTTGGCAGAATTGAATTCGTACCTTGATGCTTCCAATTTCTTCCACAACCTCCTTTGGCAGAACTTGGTAGCCAGAGACGGCCTCGACTTCGACTTCTCCGTCAGACATGATGGCGATGGCTGACTATTTGAAGTTGGCGGTGATGGTTGAATTTACAAGTTGTCGACGTCGTGGGATCTCGAATGAGTTCGGCTTTCCACTCGAATATTTTGCGATACACTAACCTAACCTCAATTGGATTCTGAAAGGGTTTATGTGGGCGACAACCCTCGTTTATTTCTGGTGTAGTTGCCCTACACATGAGGCATCACACGGAGCCACATTGAGCCACATTGAGCCACATTGAGCCACATTTTTGTCCGAACGCCGTCATGACTTGCTTAGGGGCCCAATACTTACATAATCTTTCTTGGAGCAACGCAATCGTTGTCGCAAGTGTTATTATTTTCGACGTTGCTTTCGTTTTGCGCCGGGTTGTTGCGTATTCTTCCCTGTACTGCCAAATGCCTCTCATCTACATGGATACTCGCCCACTGTACGGAAGCATGATCGTGAAGCCACGCATGTAGTTCTAGTTGTTAGCTGTTCGCACTTCTTACAAGTTCGTAGGGTTCCGATTCCTACATGGTAGAACTTCTCTGACTACCAACTGTCACAACTGTTTCCGAGCACGCGGCGCAATAAGTTCGCAACGGCGTTGAAGCTTCGAAGGTTATTCTTGGGAGGACTGCCACACTGCTGTGCTTTCGTTTATCTATTTCATATGTCCCCCTCAGTCAACAGCAGCCTAAATCTAGCAGGGCGAGGTCTCTCTTGTATTCACATTCAAAAGATAAGTAATATCATTGACTAACTAAGCATGTCGATGCACAACTACCTACAGATGATCAAGGGCTTGAAGGGGCTTGAAGGGGCTTGAAGGGGCTTCCAGTCTGCCGACACGTATGTTTCCACTTCGAGCTCGAACAAAGCTCCTGATTCTGCGTGTGGCGTAGAAAGAGAAGAGCAGCATATTCAAGAACTTGTCCATGCCAACAATATAACAGGTTAAATATTGAATTTGGAAGTATTTGGGATAACTGAGTGGAACATTATATTTTTTCTCAATTGTCCTTTTGCCCGGCCATCTTTCCATTTCAAGACGTCGTTAAATTCCAATTTCATAAATTCATAAAAAGCCCTGCTCGTCCAAATGAGTGACAGTAAAACCAACCCCAACCACACATCAATTGATATCGCATACCCTAACCCATACCATACCATACCCTACGCCATCCCATCCCATCCCATCCCACCACATCCCCTTTCTTCCCCCAGACCCCGACATATGTCATCCCCAGCCCAACTCGCTCGCCCGTCCGATGACTTTCCTAACAGCAACATTCCAAACACTCGAAACATGCCAATCCAGCGCAAATCCCGCAGCATATCCCGCCCTTGTCGCCACCACGTATATGCATTTTATCATCTGCAACGGACTCGGAGCTCGCCGTACGAGAGAGGCTCATGGGGGCTTTCTTGGCCTTTGTGTGGTTTGGTTAGCTTTGGAAGGAGGGATGGAGAAGAAGGAAGTGAAGGAGAGGAAGTCGGAGATAGTGGAAAAGGAAAGAAAAGAAGAAAAGAACATACTGGTTCTTCATATTCAAAATCCCAACTGGGTTTTGGATTGGCTTCTTGTCGCGACATGGCGTGTGTAGCAGGTGGTTGACGGATAAGCGCTGGGTGAAGAGTAGTGCGAGGATTGGTTTCGGTTCGATTGGTCATATTTACTTCTTCTTTGCTGCTTCGGGACTTTGAGAATGACACGAATATTTGAGATGGGGAAGGAGGAGGAGGAGACGACAGGAGGGCAAGTGAAGTGAGGTATAGTATAGGTATGTAAGCAGTCCAAACCTGATTTATATAGCCCTGCGCCTGCCACTTAGCTGCTGGGGATTTGTTCGTATGACTTTATGTGTACAGTAGCCGGTAAGATCTTACTGTGCTTGTGTACTTGGCAGCCTTATCCTCGTGAACGCAGTCTCAGGAACATGCACGGCTTTAATTCGAGATCTGAATGGCCGGGTTTGAAGTTGTATAGATGCGTGGGATGTGGGTGGGCATGAAGGTGGTCGGATGGATGTTTACTTCATAGGAGGGGAGGAGGGCGAGGGGCGAGGAGGACAGGAGGGGAATGCTTGGGTGAAGTGTGGGGTGAAGCTGACGAGGTGACTGGGAAGGTTCGAGATGCACTGTAGGCGGGGGTTTCGCTATTCTCAGAGCTAACCTTGGATAGTTCTAGCGTAATTAATTGAACACGGCCGAGGTAGAACTCATGGCCTTTTGTTGTATATATTCCGCCAAGTCTTTGAAAGAATGCTCATCGTCGTCCATGTAAAGCTCTTTAGATAATATTACAAACGAAACCCGCTCGGTCGGCCCCTTTGTTGTGCCGAAATACAGTAGCCGTTTCCTTGTCGGCTTGCAAGCAACACCATCCTCCTCCGAAACTTAAAAAATGGGTTGTCGTCGTCATCGTCATCATGCCCTGCCCCGCTCTTCCTGAGAGAAAGATCCGACCCCTCACATCTCAATCACGAATATGCTATGCGCCGAACTCGCCGTTCGCATGGTTGGTATTGTGAAAGCATGAAACAAAGCATGGACAAAGTCGAGTCTGCGATAATCATTCCCTGAAGATCGCATGCCCAAATTGATTGACGTACGCGCGACATGATTCAACAGTCTAGCAGCACAACTCGCAGCACTCAAAACACGCCAGTCCAGCGCAAAGCCCGCAGCAGATACCTCCGGCTTCGCCTCTGCCGCCGCGGATTTGAGTAGTGGTCATAGGTTCGTTAATCGGACGCTGGGATAGAAAACAAAAGTCAGTAGGAGATAGGTGGAGAGTTTGGGCGAAGGTTACGATGAGAATGAATGCAATCAGGAAAGGGGGAATATATACCGGCTGGAGAACTTGCAGAGTTGGCGGTTCCTCCTGCTCTAGAGGGATGGTCGTCATTTCTAGGTGTGCTTGCGGTGGCTGTCGAATTTCTTGGTTGTTCATCGTGAATGCAGCTCGTGGTACAGTCAGTACAAAGCCTGGCGTGGTGTTGCTTTTGGGCGAATAAGTAGGTAATCTACGTCACAAAACTTTCGATAATGGCTATCTCATATATTTCGGTTCGATAGGCCGTTGTTCTTCACTTTGGGTTGTAAAATCTAAAATCTACATACATAAGTTCATACCCCATATATACCAGATTCCTCACGCTCCTTGCACTTTCCGGCATGGCGGTTGTCAACGGCGTCATCTGGCTGGAGGGATACATTATGACGTTGATGTTCGAACGCCCAAGTAAAACTTGGTAAGGGATCACTGCTAACATGCCCACAAAGGGATAAGTGCTGTACAGTACAGCGAAGGAAGAAACGGCTTTATGGCGGGAATAGTCCATTCAGAGGCTGCACATGGAGAATTGATCACAAGAAAGCCTGACCTAACATCTCGCCAGCAGTGAAATATTGGAAATGTCTTCAGAGAGTAGGATAGGCTCAAGATGGAAGAACGGAAAATGATAAAGGTACTTGGTTGCTCATGCTCATGCTCATGCACATCCTCAGCCAATGTCCGTAGCCACAGCCGCACCACGAAAACCCAAGGGCGAAAAGCAGAGATATGTATCCCTTCTTCCTTACGGCTAGCGAACAATCGTAATATTCTGTTACGGACAACGACGGGAATGTAAAAGACTTGCGACTTGCAGACTTGCAGACTGAAGCCCGCAGATAATTTTGTGTATGAAAGCTAGCCAGGACAAACTACAAGAGCGCGCGGGAGGTATTGTACTATTTATACTTGGTGAATTCTAAATATACTTGGTGAATTCTAAATATACTTGGTGAATTCTAAATATACTTGGTGAATT